>PVJN01004370.1:0-90215 GCA_004026805.1 Lasiurus borealis | reverse complement strand
AAGGCTAGTTAAAGCTGTAGTATACCCCTTTCTACCAAATAAACCTACCGCTAGCACATTAACAATTTGCTGGGATTGCAAAGCCCTGAGAGAGGAGGAGTAGCATTGGCGTGGGAAATGCTCTCGGCACCTTTCTGGGGTGCTGCTGTCCTGTTGGAACGACCCTCAAAAGGGAGGAGGCGGAGATGATGGAGCTTCCATGGAGGCTTTGCCTGGGCTGTCCTCATACTCAGCAAAGTGGACAATCCATCCAAACGGGTCCCTCTGAGACACGGGACACTGCAGCTTTAACAGCTTCATCTAATTTCCCAACCGGATCTCCTTCTCTCTCTCTTTTTTTTTTTAATCCCCCCCCATAAATTATCCAAAAAAGAAGCCACTCTAAATAATAAATTAAATATGACTTATAAAAAGTACACCCCATCCCCAGCCCACCCAGCCCCCCGACACGCCGACAATTCCTAAAGTTCAGAATTGCCAGCTCTCCCCTACGACAATAAAAAACAGCGTTTCTCCTCCTCCCCCAACATCCCTTCCTCGCATCTGAAAATACTCTCAGCACATGACTTCCCTCGGCCCATGGGTCTGGGTTTCTGACGTCTTGTTAGAGTGTTGCTGCTGCTCTCCCACCGACCCCACATCAGAGGATGACAAAGACCGTCTATGGAGGGCAGGAGAAGAAATCCTTCGAGTGTTCCTAGGAGCAGGTCACGTGAGCATTACCTGGCAGCAGGCAGTGGGCAGGGCAGAGGGCATCCTCGCTGCTGCTGTGGGCATGCTGTTGGTCTCCTGTATAACCTCACTGACCAGGAAACATGCAGGCATTTCTTTTTCTTTTTTTAGGCATTTCTTTTCAGGATCAATACCTTTTAGAAACAGCTACTTGGACTGCAAGTGACACTAAGATGGGGGGTTGGGATAGGAGGGGGGTGGTGTGTGTATTTTTCAATAGAAATGGAATATCACCCAAAACCTCAAGCTGTGATCTCCCCAGGTATCTACTTTCCTGGGAAACATTAGAACTCAGGGACAAGGTTTTTCTGTAAATTGTTCAAGTGACTCCTGAAAGTTGCTAGAGAAATACGAATTGTGAGTGGAGCGCTGCTTTGGAATAATTTTTTTTTTATAAAGAGAGATTGCAGGTCTGAGCATAGGAGAGCTTCCCTAGCTTCAGAACGTGGTTGGTGGGCTCGGTGTTGGGATACTAACCTTTCGGGTGGTCTGCAGCTGCATGAAGCAAATGGGAAGAGGGAGGAAAAGCAGTCTTGTCCCACAGCTGTTGCAAAGTTCCGATGATTTTGTTTTCTAAAAACACAGCTAAAATTAGGGATTTTTTTTGTTCTCAAGACTAGAAATAGACACTCTGAAATTATAAGAAATCTGAGTCTGGGCTACAATATGATCTAAAGTGGAAAGATGATCTCTTTATAGAGGACTTTTTTTGGTCAGAATTATAATCCTACTGCCACGTGTGACACTCTATTAAAAGTAGAGAAGAACTGCCCTAACTGGTTTGGCTCAGTGGATAGAGCATCAGCCTGTAGACCGAAGGGTCTGGAGTTCAACTTTGGTCAAGGGCACATACATGGGTTGCGGGCTCCATCCCCAGCAGGGAGTGTGCAGGAGACAGCTGATCAATGATTCACTCTCATCATTGATGCTTTTCTTTCTCTCCTCTCTTCCTCTGAGAGAGATGAAAATATATCACAAAAAAGTAGAGAAGACCTGAGGATGTTTCCTTAACCAAAGTCAACAGACAGATGAATCCAAAGGGTGGTGAGCCCTGGCTGGTGTGGCTCAGTTGGTTGAACATCCTCTTGTGCACCAAAAAGCTGCTGGTTCAGTTCCCAGTCAGGCCACATGCCTGGGTTGTAGGCTGGGTCCAGTAGGGGTATGGAGGCAGCAGCCAATCAATGTGCTGCTCTCACATCAATGTTTCTCTCTCTCTTTCTCCCTATCTCCAAAAGAGCAATAAACTATAAAAAAAGGGGGGGGGAGATAAAAATGAGTAACCACCTTCAAGCACAGACTACAAAAGCTTCTGGAAAGACCTGTACTTAGAGATTATTTATTGGAAAAGCCAGGAGTGCCAAAGTTTGATATGCTTATTGTTTTCCAGATTGCTCAATTGAATATGAATTTTATAATACCCAAATGTAAAGTTCCATTATTTAAGTATTTTAGAAGCTTCTGTTTTACATGGAGGTAGCTGTGACTGGTTTTTACTGAATGTGAATCACTGAGAAATACTTAACTTTTGGCTAAAGCATCGTCCAAATATGCCTTCTGCCTTTTGAATGACCTCTTTCTCCTAGCTTTATCAGAAAGAAACACAAAATAAAAACCCAAAAGTTTTCAAGAGGCAGCTCTTACCGGTAGGTTAGCACAGGGCAGGGGAGGCCAGGGCGTGTCCTGCCGAGATTTATTTGCTGCTTTTGCAGGAAGAAGGGAGTCCTGGCGGTAGTACTGTTGTATGGCTGTCACACATTGCCCTATGGGAATCAGATTTATGAGCTTCAAGAGCCCTGTATGTCATGAGCTAGACTCAGAGTAGGAGCACATTCCAGGCAGTCTTGCTGTATTCCTAGATTTCTTCTTGTCCAGAGATCAGGGGATTGGGAAGTTTAAACATCACATGTAAACTTGGTCAGGCAGTTGGACACATATGTGAGCTATCTGAGTGGGGAACAGAGCGGTATGGGAGTTGTGGTGAACTCATTGTATATGGAAACCACTGGGTCAATCACAGTCTCTGGAGACCATTTAAATGGATACTTCACTACATTCACTGCATGGAGCTGAGGCATATTAGCATTGCCAATAATGACTAAAATGAACCATTATATTTGTTTGGAGAGCATGCATCAGAAATATACCTCCCACCGAAAACCATGTGCATGTTCATGTATTTAAAAAATGTTATTTCCTAAGGTCAATGACTTTGATTTGAAGAGTCTAGAATTTTGTAAACATGCTAGCTGTTGTCTTGATTGTGCAGATACAGCCCACGGATTGAAGATGGGACTCCACCCCTGAAGTCTGAGATGGGCAGTCTATTACAAACGGAGCATTCAGGGGGGCCTTCCCTGCAGGTCAAGTGCTCTGAGCGAATGCTCCTTGTTTGTGAATTTTAGAAAGGGGAGGCCATCTGAAGACCCCGAGAAGGTAAGACTAGCCTAGTGAACATTTTCTCTTTTGAAGTGATGGATTCTTTCTGGAGATTCCATAGGAAATGCCTGTTCCGGGTCAGTGGGTGCTGCTAAGTGCCCACAGATGATAAGTAAGAGTAATAGATAGAGCCCACAGACTAACGCCACGTAGCTCTTCAGAAGGACTTCAGGAAAGTCTTAGTGAATTGAGCAAGCACTCTTGTTGAAGGGAATGATTTCACCAATGGACCGGACTTCCTAATGAACCATTTCAACCAGCCCTCTCTCTCTGACACCAGATTTCCTTCCCGACATAAAACTGTAAAAAAATAATCTGAATTATTACTTCTGTTACAGTGCCATTTTGCTCAAAATAGTTCATTCAGGGATTTGTATATAATTACCCACCTAATAAAAGGAGCTATTAGGTTGTAAAGATCCCATCCCTTTCATGCTCTTTGAAAATTATGACCTACTCAAGCTTGAAATCAAAGGCAGAGCTGAAAGGAATAATTCGGCGGAAACGCTCCTATTGGGTTTTCAAGTTGCCTAACTGATAAATATGCAAACTAGCTCTCTTTTGGCGACTCGGCTGCATAAACAGGGATTTAATTCCCAATGCAGCTGAAAATTCAGAAACGAAAAGGTTGCACTCAAAATGCTCTTGATTTCACGTTAATTCCAAATGGTCGATAGACATGGCAATAAAAGCTGAAGATTCTAGCTCACAATGAGGATGCAGCTTTGACCAGCAGCTCCTGGAATTAGGGCGTGTCAGAGGTGTCCAGTGGCTCCTTACCCTCTGCTCCTCTCTGACTCTGGGAAGCGGGGGGCGGTGGGTGGGAGCTGGGATGGGGATAGGGGGTCGCCTTGACAACAGGGCCCTTGGTTGCCACTTACCAATATCGCCTACTCTAAGCCAGTGAGAACCCTGTGGGTGGAAGTGACATCAAGTCAAGGGATATTTGAAACCGCCTTCCATCTTCCTTCCCTCCCTCAGGGCCCGCTCTCAAGGAGTCTGCCATTTCTGCAGAAGGTTATGGGGACCTTTGTCAGGAGGCCATACCATGTGTGGAGATGGCCACCTGGCTCCGGGCTGGCTGCCAAGGAGCACTCAGGGCGGGGCAGGGAGGAAGGGGGAACGCTTCCAGCCAGCCTCCCGAGGAAGATGGCCTTGGTGAATCTTTGAAATGTCATCACAGTGTGGTGTGGCCCCGAAGCCACCCAGATCGAAGAGTGTCCTCTTGCGGCCTGAAGCACACAATCACCGCGGATCTGAGAAGCCTGCAGACTTCGATGTCCCTGTTCCTCCAGACCTGACGGTAAGTAAGGGTTAACCACGGGTGGGTTTACAAACACTTGCTAAAAATGGGTGCGTGGGACAGCCACTGGCACATACCCACCACCTGGGCCAGAGGAGCGACTGAGTTACAAAAACGCAAGCACTGGCTGCCTTCTGTTCGCGGACTCGTGGACTTTTTGTGCTGTCAGGAGACCTTCCGATCCTTTGGTGCTATGGAGAGAGAATTCCGCTGGGTGCTTCGGACCTGTAAGTTGCCAATGAAAGCGTGGACTGGCGCTGGGTGGCCAGGGCATGGGACAGACTGGACGAAGGGAGCATCAGCGTTAGCTGTGACAGTGAGATCACTGCGGTGGCAGAGACCCAGGTCTGTCCTTGCAGCTTCCGCTCTGACAGTGCGGTGAGGACGTAGCCTGGTGTCTGTGGAGGGACCCCATGGTCGTCATGTTTGAATTCCTGATGCCTGTGCCGGAAGGGACAGTGGCTCCTCCCCCTGCACCACTTCAGTTGCTTCTGGAACGAGTGGTCCTGCTGGCTGGCCTGTGCACGGCTGGCAGTTCTGGGACACAGGTGTGCTGTCCATGGGTCATTGATATGCTGCAAAGTTCCCGGAAGATTCACCCCGTCCGCTCGGCAACAGGTGTCAGAAGGCCGAGCCCGTGATGGCGTTCAGTTGCTTCATGAGCCCTTCCAAGCTTGCCATCTGTTCACTCAAGTCATCCTGCTCGTACACCTGTGGGAGGAGCGGGAGAGCAAAGGGTTAGGAGAGGTCAGCGGTTCTCAACCTGTGGGTCGCGACCCCTTTGGGGGTCGAACAACCCTTTCACAGGGGTCGCCTAAGACCAGATATTTACATTACAATTCATATCAGTTGCAAAATTACAGTTATGAAGTAGCAATGAAAATAATTTTATGGTTGGGGGTTGCCACAACTGTATTAAAGGGTCACAGCGTTAGGAAGGTTGAGAACCATTGGTATGGGTGAATAGCCCACATTCTTTTGCAAAGACAGGGGTCCATGTCTAGTTGGTTCATTCTGTATTCTCCAGGGACACACAGTGGCCCATAATCAGGGGCTGCGCTCAAAATACAATCATTGGTAGGGATACAGTGGTACCTCGAGATACGAGTGCCCTAACATATGAGATTTTTGAGATACGAGCGATTTTTGCTTTGAAAAATGAGCAACAGTTGAGATAGGAGTCATCGCGTGGAGTGGCCGGCTGCACACAACCCACCAGTTTATCGCAACTAGAGCATCTCATAGTTTTAAGGTTATGGAACCAATTAAACTCGTATCTCGAGGTACCACTGTACTAGTAAAAGGTGGTGAGGAATGATTGCATACTCTTTCACAGCTTCATCCTTGTAGTAAGGAAAAAGCTTTGGAGTAAAAAAACATCTTGTTTTAAATCAAGATCTAACAATCAATAGCGGTGTGGTCTTGGACAAGTTAGGGGACCTCTCTGATGTATATTTAGCTCTCTGCGGTAAAATGATAACCACATATATTCTATAGGCTATTCTGAGTGGCATGTTCAGTGCCTATCAGAGTATAGCATGAGGAACACATTCAATACATTAGCTTCCTTTCCTTTCTTTTTTTAAAAAATATATTTCATTGATTTGTTACAGAGAGGAAGGAAGAGGGATAGAAGTTAGAAACATTGATCAGCTGCCTCTTGCACACCTCCCACTGGGGATGTGCTCGCAACCAAGGTACATGCCCTTGACTGGAATTGAACCTGGGACCCTTCAGTCCGCAGGCCGACGCTCTATCCACTGAGCCAAACCGGTTAGGGCATTAGCTTCCTTTCCTTTTAGAGGTCCCCATGAGGATCTGAGCAGAATTACATCACCAGGTTTCTTTTCTTTGGAACAACCTTGCTACCCTTTTGTTTGGGAACTTGATGGGCTTTGCCTTGACCAAGGAAAAGCCTGAGGACTATGGCATCAGTTTCTATGTGGAAACAGAATTCTCACTGTAATCACAGTTGGCTCTATGCACAGTTGTAAAGGTAACCCCATGGCAGGATTTTATTGGTGGATAAATGAAGAGTCTAGACTGCAGGACTCAGTGGACATACTCTGCATAGCTCTCACTCTGTGAGTCACTAGCACCACGCCATTAGCAATACAGAGTATCAGCCATCAGGGATTTGATCCAGTGGGTCTACAAAGGGTTAGAATCTTTCAATCTCCTCCCTCTCTCGGGGTATCTCATATGTCAGTTTCTTGGCCTTCTTTTAAATATTTTCTCTTGAATTATATTCAGAAACACTCTAGAGCAGTGGTTCTCAACCTGTGGGTTGCGAACAGCTAGCTGGGTCTCTTAAGACCATCAGAAAACACAGATACTTATATTAAGATTCATAACAGTAGCAAATTACAGTTATGAAGTAGCGAGAAAAATAATTTTATGGTTGGGGATCACCACAACATGAGGAACTGTATTAAAGGGTTGCAGCATTAGGAAGGTTAAGAACCACTGCTCTAGAGCTTTCTAAACTGTTGCCTTTAGGCAATACCTTTTAAAATACTTTCATACTACATTTTTTGGGAAAATGTTTGTTCTCTCAAAATTTAGATTATTTTGATTTCATTGATTTTCTTTCTGTGTTTTCTAATTTGATCATGTTTTAGCTTCTTCCCTTTGTATACTTTTTCATCACATTAAAGAAACTTCCCCTCTTATTTTCCAAATATGTCAGTTCCTTCTCCACTTCCTTCTTAAAAATGCCTTCCTTCATTTTTATGTGTAATTTCTTCTGCTCAGTTCCACATTTCCACAATGATTTTAAGTGAAATCACACACACACACACAGTAAGTCACTACTAATGTCATTGATGAGTTCTGCAACTTTAAGGGAAGTCACATACGAAGAACCCAATTTTACTATAGGCTAATTGATATAAACAAGAGTTCAATTCCTATAGCATCTCATCAACATTATAATGAAACAACGCTGAAAGAGATGATATTTAAGGACGTGGTATACCTATTATATATAAAATATGATAACATACAAACACAAATAAATAGATATCTATTATATAAGTGTGTATGTAAAGGCACACATTCTGTAGCTAACTGCTTGTATTTCTAGGATGGCCTTGAAATACCAGTAATTTTTAAATTTAATTAAATCCCACACTTGGTCTTCCCTTAGAGTTCAAACTCTTCACTGTCAAGTGCATGCAAACAGACAAAACGGACAACAGTCAGAGCAACAAGGGGCGTGGTTATTGGAGAGCTGTGGTTGGGTTGGGCTCAATTGCACAGCCCTGGTCCCTGGGAATTCCGGGGGAGGGCGCCCTTACATTGGCTGGATCTTCTGTTGGTTTGTGGCTCTCCTCAGACACTTCGGGGGCCGTGGGCACAGACACGGGGAGCAGAGGAGACCTGGCCTTCCCAGCCAGCCCGAGAGAGGCCGTCTTCACGTGAGTCTTGGGAAGAGCAGGCGCTGGAAGAGAAAGCACAGTGATGAGAGGAACGGGGAAGCAGTCTGGCCATCCATCCCTCAGGCACGGGAGCCCAATCCAGAGGGTTGGCACTGTGCCTCGATCTTGGCCTGTTATTTAAGGAAAGAGCTGATATTTAAGGACGTGGTATACATATTACATATAAGATATAATAGCACACAAACATACATACATAGAAATCTATTATATAGGTGTGCATGTAAAGCAGCGGTTCTCAACCTGTGGGTCGAGACCCCTTTGGGGTTCGAACAACCCTTTCACAGGGGTCACCTAAGACTACTGGAAAACACCTATTTCCCACGGTCTTAGGAACCAACACACCGCTCCTCGGTATAGCAAAATGTAGCTATGTAGTTTACTGTTGTCATATGAAGACTGTTACCCACGCTACACCATGATTCAAGACAAAATTTCATTTATTTGTAATGAGAAATAAATATTTCACAATATATAATTACATATCGTTTTTGTGATTCATCCCTATGCTTTCATTATGTTCCATTTGTAACAATGAAAATACATCCTGCCTATCAGATATTTACATTACAGTTCATAACAGTAGCAAAATTACAGTGATGAAGTAGCAACGGAAATAATTTTATGGTTGGGGGTCACCACCATATGAGGAGCTGTCTTAAAGGGTCGCGGCCTTAGGAAGGTTGAGAACCACTGATGTAAAGTCACACATTCTGCAGCTATCTAAGATCGCCTTTAGGTACCAGTCATTTGTAAATTTAATCAAATCCATCACACAGTCTTCCCTTAGAGTTCAAACTCTTCATATTCCAGTGCATGAAAACAGAACGAAACAACAGTCAGAGCAACAGTGGGCATGGTTATTGGGGAGCTGTGATCTTGGGCTATTGTGCCTTCTGTGGTTTCGAGATGAATTCTGACACCATGACTGGGCTCATTTCATCGCTACTAAATGCACAGATTCTGATTAGGCGCCTCCAGATAAAGCCCCACCATCTCATGTACTTTCAAGTCACGCTAAGAAAGGTTGCCTGTGCATCGTACCCTAGAAAGTGTCCATCAAGCTCATTTGGTGCCAGTCTCAGCTTTGGGCCAGAAAGCTCGGTGCCAAAGCATCTATAGAAGCCCCAAGATGCTGAGTAGTACCAGAGAATCTTGGTGCAGTTTAAAGAAATCCTTGCTCTGGCTTATAAATGAGTATTAGATATTATAGTTAAAAAAAAAAAGTCCTTCATGGCTAACCTGATAAAATCTCATTACTAATTATCTTTCGGAAAAAAGCAAAATATTATTCTGTCCCAATCAGTACAGTTTCTACCAATAAAATACAGTGGTACCTCGAGATACGAGTGCCCTAACATACGAGATTTTTGAGATATGAGCCGTCGAGTGAGCCATTTTTGCTTTGAAATATGAGCAACATTTGAGATACGAGTAATATCTCGGATCGGCCGGCTGCACACGACCCACCAGTCTACCGAAACTTGAGTGCCTCATAGTTTCCCACGCCTCAAGGTTACAGAACGAATTAAACTCGTATCTTGAGGTACTACTGTACATTCCAATGTTCAGACACATTGTTCGAGGAGCTGCTGAGCTACTTCTAGCGGCCATATCTGTCTGCTCTGAGGAATGGCTACTTTTTCCTTCTGAGTCTGAAATCTGCCTTGTGAATCCTGCTTAGCTTATCACCCTGTCTTTATAGCCTAAAATAAAAAGTTTATGAAGGCTAGTATACTTCCTGCACTGTAATCAAGCATTGTAACCAAGACCTAAGCATAGAAGATATTGAATTAAATCATTAAAAGAAATTTGCATTGCCCTGGCTGATTTGGCTCAGTAGACAGAGCATCAGCACCCAGACTGAAGCGGTCCCAGGTTCCATTCCAGTCAAGGGCATGTACCTTGGTTATAGGCTCAATCCCTGGCCCTGATCAGGATGCATGCTGGGGCAACCAATCAATGTCTCTCTATCTCTCCCTTCCATTCTCTAAAAATCAATGGAAAGATATCTTGGGGTGAGAATTAAAAAAAATATCTGCCTCCTTTCTATCATCAGTGATAATATTTGAATTCTTATGATTCCAATGGCATACTTTTTAAAGGGGAAAAATTGTAAGTTGTTTTGACCATATTTGGAAATATAATTCCAGTTATAAAGCTCAAAAATTATTCTTCAGTCAGAGAAATAGGGAGCATTTGCTCCTTGGGAAAAAAATGCAAACAGCTGGACCATCATGGCACACTGGTTGAGCATCGACCTATGAACCAGGAGGTCACAGTTCGATTCTCTGTCAGGGCACATGCCCAGGTTTCAGGCTTGATCCCCAGAGGATATGCAAGAGACAGCCAATCAATGATTCTCTGTCATCATTGATGTTTTTGTCTCTCTCTTCCTCTCCCTTACTCTCTGAAATCAACCATATATATATAAAGATATATATATATATGAAATAATGCAAACAGTCTAGTTGGCTGGCAATTTTCTATATTCCAGGCAAAATAAATGATGAATCATAACAAAAGCACTTTTTTCAGACCGTGGCCTAGCATGTAATTCCTTCATATTTACATCCTTTCACTCTTCAACTTCAAGGACCAAAAGTCTGCAGTTGGAATAATTTATTACTAGAGGGAGATCTATTCACCTTCCAAGTCCTATACAAACAGAACCATTTGAATAAACATCATCGATTTCATGTGATACATGCAGGTGTTGGGCTAAAAAAATAGCCACATAAATTTGATATTGACTGCTATGTCACAAGCCATTTTGGATTTGTCACATATGCTCAGTTTTCACCACCAGTTTTCTCTGGTTGAACAACAGGCAAAGCTTCATTCTTCCAGAGACTAATGCCAGCTGGTCTTCACTGGACGTGAACAGACCACTTGTATATTCAGCCCACCTCTACCCTTTTCTCTTTAGTCTCTGACTACACACACACTGTTCCCGGAGCCATCTTAGCTGTGAACCCAAATACAAAGGCACCAAAACCCTGACAGAGGCGCTAAGAAGGGGCCTCCAGATGCTCTCACATATGCAATCACATTAGCATGACCCACACACATGAGCATCGATGTAGGTGATTTGTTAAGTGTAAGGCAGTGGTTCTCAACCTGTGGGTCGCGACCCCTTTGGGGGTCGAACGACCCTTTCACAGGGGTCGCCTAAGACCATCAGAAAACACCTATTTCCCATGGTCTTAGGAACCAACACACCGCTCCTCGGTGTAGCAAAATGTGGCCATGTAGTTTACTGTTGTTATATTAAGACTATTGCCCATGCTACACCACGATTCAAGACAAAAATTTCATTTATTTGTAATTAGAAATAAATATTTCACAATATATAATTACATATTGTTTTTGTGATTAATCACTATGCTTTAATTATGTTCAATTTGTGACAACGAAAATACATCCTGCATATCAGATATTTACATTACAGTACATAATAGTAGCAAGATTACAGTTATGAAGTGGCAATGAAAATAATTTTATGGTTGGGGGTCACCACCACGTGAGGAGCTGTCTTAAAGGGTCACGGCGTTAGGAAAGTTGAGAACCACTGGTGTACGGGTTAAGAGTTTAAAGGGGAATTTTCAGGGAGCATTGAGGAGGCTTGAGAATAAGTCTATGGAACTCCCACTGTGAGTTGCATTTCCTGATGAACTTTTATATTCCTTCTGGAATGTTCACAATGTTCTGCTTATACCTAAGTTTAGTTTTTATTGCCATAAAGCTGCTGCTCCTAGCGCACTCTAGGAGCCATCTCTTCCTTGCCTGTGTTTCATAGAACAGCTGCGTTTTAACAACACTTCCTGTACATATCTTTTATATTTATAGTTTTTGCTACAATTTGGACTCAGGGTTCCTGGATGGTGGACATACTTATTTATTAAAAAAAATTAAATAAGCTAAACTATTTCTGAAAAAAATATAATTTAACTCTTAACCAAACACGTGGACTGTGTGTTTAATGTATATTGCAAACCAATTCATTTAACCTAGATATATACAAAGAGAGAGATACACAAAAAAGCAAATGGCATGAGAATAGCTGATTATATTGCAAATTCAAATTCTGTGCCTTATTTTATACTAGGAAATGTATAAGAATAAAGATTCCTTTAGACTTCATTAGATTGTTCTACATAAATTCCTGATATTTGTCTGACTACTTTTTGTAGTTTTATATTTAGAGAAATTATAGTTCTTATTATAAAAATATATTCTGATGATATATTTTCTGCCCAGGATCCTAAACACTTGTGTAGGTTCACAGTGGTAGGTTAAGCCTAAAGAGAACTATAACTCAAACCCAGTAAAGAGAAGATCATTATAATAATTGATTGTCTCTAGTGTCCAGGCAACAATTATACATTTAGAACCTGCTGAGTGTTAACAATGTACAAGACACAGTGCGTTTTGCAAAAGGAATTGAAGACATTGTCTTCGCTCAAAGACCACACAATGTGTTCAAACCTCAAGTGACCGCCTTTTCTCAAGTAACATTCACACGTTCCAAGAAATTTAGAATGCCAAAACCTCGCAGGCTCCTTATTTTGTTGAAGAGAACGCTGAGGTCTCTGGAGATCAAGAGATCAAGGTAGAATTAATTTCAATTAAATTCTGGTACAGGAGGAGAATTTAAACAGTCTCTTAGAGCTCATTATTAGCAAGGTTTTTCTAGTGTACTATATGCCCTTAAATATTTCTCTTCCCTTTTAATGAATGGAAGTCAAAGGAAAGACTACCAGGAGAATTTCCCAGGAGATATTATCAACAGCCAATAAGACAACATAGGTCTCAAAATTACCTTTTAGTAGAAGGGAATGGATATTTTAAAACAACGTTTCTCTTGAAATCATCCTGTGTTGGGAAGCGGACACCAAGACTTGGCTCTTGGGTGAGCACTAACTCTGGCCCATGCTATGGAGTGATGCTGGTATTTGAGAAGATTCAGCATTTTCTATTCTGAACTCCAGAAGCTTTAAGCTTGGACACTGGCAAAGCTAGGTTCTTACAAGTCCACTAAACATTGCTCGTTCCTTCACTTATGTACAGTAGTTCACCATGTGTTACTGGCTCCTATCCTGGTTCCTGTTCTTTCCCTGGTCTATGAGACATGCCTTTAATCCTTTACCTCATGCCTCCTTTTCACTGGCCTTTACAAAAGGCTAAATTCTGAACCCATTATTTATACTATTGAAACCAAACAAACATCTCTCTATATAAAAGGCTAATAGGATAAGCATCCTTCCCATTGTCTGACCAGTCACTATGACATGCACTCACCACCAGGGGGCAGATGCTCAACACAGGAACTGCTGTGATGCACTCTTGCCATTTACAGAGAAATGGCAGTGCAGACCTGGCCGACAAAGCAACACTCGGCTTCCCCCAAGTGGGACACAGGCTTCGCTACCACCGGGAGTGAGAGCCCACCAAATCCCAGCCAAGGCTGACACTCCATGGCCAGCCCAGAAACGATGGCTGTAGGCACTGGGTAATGATGTCACATAGCAACACCTGGCTTCCTCTCCCTGGCGACTAGCCTCCTTGCAGTTTCTTTAGCCCAGGAACACGACTTGTGCTATAGCCAGGTGCAAACATTTTACACTATAACCAAATATCTGTGAAGCTTTTTCCCATGCCCCATTCCATTTGATCCTCACAGAAGTCCTGGATTTGGGTGATAGAAGACTCTTTGGAATCCTATTTTCTTTTCATTAACTGGAAGATGGAGATTTAGAAAGTTTAAAAAAGAAGAAATGGTGGATCTTGCAGAAACCGGTTTGGCTCAGTGGATAGAATGTCAGACTGCGAACTAAAAGGTCCCAGGTTTGATTCCAGTCAAGGGCATGTACCTTGGTTGTGGGCACATCCCCAGAAGCGGGTGTGCAAGAGGCATCAAATCGATGTTTCTAACTCTCTATCCCTCTCCCTTCCTCTCTGTTAAAAAAATCAATAAAAAAAATTTAAAAAAAGAAAAGAAATGGTGGATCTTGAAAATGATTTCAGGTTTTCTCACTGCACAGAATATAGTCAAAGACTGATGCAGTTAGATATTTTACCCTTTGTTCTCTCTGCGTGATCTATAATAATAATGTGCCTCATGTTGATATTTACTGCTGTGTTGCTCACACTTACCTGAAAGAGAAGTTGGGGTGTTTCACTGGGCTAGAAAAAGTTTAGCTAAATCAGAAAGCAGGTCTAATTATAAAGTTATAATTAGACCTGCTTATATAAAGCTTTCGCTGGAACCAATCGCATGCGTATGTTTCAATCTATCATTGTTGATCATGGATTTGGTTGATACTTCTATTATAGAGAAAGGGCGAATAGCGATATTAAAATATTTATTCTAATCACTTTTCTTTGAATGTGCACGAATTTGTGCACCGGGCCACTAGTCTTTATATAAAATAACCAGTCTCATGTCATGGACTAAATTTAAGTGAGAAAGCGCTTTAATCACCTATCATTGGAAATGTAAGTGGTAGCATGAAACTTGGTCCAATCTGAAGAGGACATTGGGAATAATCTTGCTGCTCTTCACCTGCTGATGAAGTGCAACTCTTGGGAGACCCCTTATCCTGAGTCCATTCCTCTATTGAAACTTCCTAGATTTCAGTTGCACTTGGGCTTTCTTTGTCCTGCTTCCTCCACTGATGTCTGGCCTTTACTACCCTGCCCTCAGAATGCATTTAAAAGCCACTCTGTTCTGGAGCCCTGCTCCCCCTTCTTTGTGTTCTTCTCCATGATGGGCTCTTTTTCTTTTTCAAATATATATTTTATTGATTTTTCACAGAGAGGAAGAGAGAGGGATAGAAAGTCAGAAAATCGATAAGAGAGAGAGACATCAATCAGCAGCCTCCCGCACGCCCCCCACTGGGGATGTGCCCGCAAGCAAGGTACATGCCCCCGACCGGAATCGAACCTGGGACCCTTCAGTCCGCAGGCCAATGCTCTATCCACTGAGCCACACCGGTCTCAGCCATGATGGGCTCTTTTAAGGAATGATAGCTTTTGCTATAACTGGTGGTATTTGGATACACTAGAAGAGAGCCACAAAATTCCAACTGTAGCAATTAGAAAAATAACCAAAACATTTTCTTTAGGGTATTAAACGCACATTCTTTGAAATAAAGAAAAACTAGAATTTTTGACATCTTCTTTTTTTTTAGATCTAGGGAGTAGCTCACAGAGAAGACTTTGCATATGGACTTCTTTGCTTTGGAAAATGACACATTGCTAATTGGTCTAAACATGAATAAGTTAAATAAAATCCTATCCACTTCAGAGAAATATCAAAGCCAAAGAAAAGGAAAGACAAAAATTAAAAGAATCCTTTCCACGGACCCCAGCTGCTAATTTCATATAACGTTAGCCTGGCCATCAAGATTCTCTGTGGTCACTCTCAGCTACGAAGACTGCCAGAATGTGAGCAAGGAAATCCATGTCACTTTCAGAGAAGAAGGTAAGCAAATGAAAGATGAGGGATCCCAACCCAGACGACCATCTTCATGATCAAATGTTTGTGACTTCCTATATTATTAACTTTTTCTCCATGAGAGCGTGATGTGTGTGATCTATACCATACATTCCAGGGAAAGAATGAGGACTCAAGGAAACATCCAAATGTCCAGACAGAGTCCTGGCCTGGGACTGAGGAGATCCAGACCGACTTTTGTGACTTTGGCCCAGTAGTCTTATGTCATTGGGCCTCAATGTTTTATATCTATAAAGGTTAAACAATTTTTCTTGAAACTCTCAGCTATTAAAATTATACAAGAAAGGAGAATATAGCTATTTTACCTAAACTGGACTTGACTTTAGGATTTCTCTGCTCTCCTAGAGATTAAGGAAGCATTAGTTAATCCACTGGTAAAAATGAATCTAAAGAAATCTCCGGCAAGTGAATGCTCAACTCATAAATTACCATAATTGGATTTTAACGTGGTGTTTTCTAGAAAAAGGTTCTATAATGTCCTCTTAAAATTATTAGTGGAAAACCATATCCACGGTGGTTATTTTGCTATTTTTATTTCAAACTGTCCACAGTGGCTTTCCCCAGAGGCTACATCCAGCCCAAATATGAACAAGCAGGATTAAATCACTATGAGTATAAATGATCCACTGAAAAAATTAAATTTACAAATGCTCACTCTGAAAGTGCTATCGGTGTCCCCCTACCCAGGGTGCATATCGCAGATGTGTTACGGGTGACCCTGAGGTGAAACACATAATGTTGACAGGCTACACAAATGGGTCGTCACTGATACACAGCTAATTAAGTGAGCCCAGTTTTGGATTTCATGTTATTTTTTCTCAGCGGGACCCACCAAGGGGGGTGGAATAAGAATGATGCTGGGGTTCTGAGCTGACCAGCGGTTTGCCTCTGAGGTGCCCGAGCAGCCTCAGCAGGAATTTACTGTTTTAAGCTTTCTTTGCACCACACAGTTATCAAACATGGCACTTGCTCGTTAGGTGTGTAATGTATGGATGCCAGGTGCACACTCCTGCTAGTCTCCCTACAGAGGGTTTTCCCCAGTAAAAAGATTCTGGGTGAGAAACATTAGATGAACCTGCAGTGGGAATGGAGTGAACAGACTCACCAGCTTCCAACCCGAAGCCAGCGTGTGGCATGATTTAGTTTTCAATATGAATTTTCTGATCTTTGCCTTCACTTTCCTATTTCCTATCCCATTTTCCATTCCTTCACCCTTACGAATAAAATTAACACGGTTAACTTGGAGGAAGCTTAGATTCTCTCTCCACTCTGACCTATTCTATGCCTGGCAAAGGAAACGACCTCTCTCGGTCAAGTTTCTATAGAAACAATAATCTTATTCTGACATGTTTTTAGGATTAGTATCTACTCTCTGCTCAGGCTGTCTGTGGGCCTATGAAGTGTCAGGAAGTTGTGTAGACTTCTCACATGGAAGGAGCTTTTGAGGGCCTGAAAGAAATAAGACATGTATAGGGAAAAATTTGTAACACTCCCTACGTTTTCCTGTGCACAGGCCTTGAACAGAAAGACAGTAGCTGTGTTCAACTAGATACAGTAGCCTCAGGCCTTCCTCTTAAGTGAATTTCCAACGTAAGTTTTGGCATCGATCTTCAAGCATTTAATTCTCCTGTGGGAGGTATATTATGAGGGTGAGATAAGTGTATTGAAACGTCATTTCTGGGAATAGAAGCTTTTTGTTTTTCACCTGACCTTCCTGTTTCTCCTCAAAGACAAAGGAAACAAAGGGTGTATGAATGTGGCACTTCTGCCCATCTCTTCTCCCCTTTCTGCTTTTCCCCAGGTGAGGAATATGATAGAAGATTGGACTATTCGGAGTGACAAGGAAGGTGACTTCCATTGTGCCATCTCTCTGTGCAGGCGGGAGAGGAGAATTCATGTGCCAAGTTGGTCCCTAAGCAAGTTCTTAAACCTGTGCGCCTTGAGACATAGAAGACCCCCAACTCTCTGGCCTTGGAGTTGCTGAGGCTCCATTTCTTAAACACACCAGGCAAGGCCTGACTCCAACAGAGCACGTCTCTACTATCTGTTCTAACTCACAGCTGGGAAGCCTAACTCCTAACTTCAGGGAAGTGGCCCCCAGATGCTCCTACCCAGTTCTTCCCGAGGGCCATGGTTCTCTTGGGTCCTTGATTCCCATTTGGTTATAAGCCCCTCTTTTCCTATTATTTCCGTGAGCTGGAATGCAGAGAGATAAAGGGTAAAACTTACATACCCCCTCCTTCTCCCACAGGTACAATGAACTACGATAAAACACATTTGCCTACATTGTCCTGTATGCTCTCTCAAACAGGCCTTTTGAAACATATCTTGTGGCTCATACCTTGAGATGGAAAAGTCAATGTTCAAAAAAGATAAGCAACTTGCTCAAAGTCGCTCACTTGGTAAGTGGGGTTTGACTACTACTATTGTTAAAGCCTTAGACAAAAACAAATAAAAATGAACCTACAACATAGTCATTGATGAAAAGCAAAGGGAAGTGGAAAGGACATTCTTAATGCTGGAAAGAGTGAGAGAAGACAACAGGAAAGTATGGAATGGTGGAGGTGAGTCATGGGAAAGAGGTAGAAGAAAAAAATCAACATATCCCTGCTCACTTCTCTATCTTGATCTTAGCAAGACTTGTTTCCATCTAAGCGGTGAACCAATGCAAATATAAATGTCATTGTATCATAGAAGTGAAGAGTTCTGACATCTTGGGAAAGAATAAACCTAATATATAAAAAGCCAGGGGCCATCATGACCTAAAATGACCAGATGGACAACTGAATAGCAGGCTGTGTGGGACGACCAGACCAGCAGGGGGGCAGTAAGGGATGACCAGGGTGGTCGGGGGGGGAGGGGAAAGTTGGGGGCAACCAGGCAGGCAAGAGGGGGCAAGTTAGGATAAATTTAATGAGTCTCAACAGGAAGGAGCTCTGAGCCCTGGCTGGGGTATAACAAAACTCTGAGTCTCATATGATTTGGGCCATGGCCAGCCTTCAAACCAGACCCAACAGGAGGGAGGAGGGAGCTCCATTCCTTCCATACTTTCCCTCCCACATTGTTCCCCATTACCTTCTTTTTGCATGTACCCCAATGAGATATCCTCCCACAAAACCTGTGACCAACTGTTCGTATCTTGCCATCTTTCCCTTCTTGGATTTGTTTACAATTTAAAACATAAATAATAGAAAGGGCCATATAAGGACTGCTTTTCTACAAATGAGTCTTTTGTCACAGTTGCGGCCAGGTAGGGAAATGCTCTTGCTTCTTGAGACACCTCTCAAAGATGCTGCTGATATTTTTAACATCTTTTTGCTCTAGGCTATGAGACACCCAGCCTCCTGTTTTGAATAATTAATAATCCAATATGTAAGTTAATTCCTCTTCTGAAGTCATTATAAGGTCTAGGAGCCCCAATGATAAAGTCATGACCTTTCTTAGTTCTACCTATTTGTGGTTTGTTGTGCCTTCATACCTTTCAGAGTGAGAATCCAAGTTCTTAATGCACTGGGCACATCAGAAGCTACCCAATGGTAACTGAAGGAAGTAGCGAAGTTACCAAAATACTAAAGGGGAGGAAGTGACAATTGTGTTGGAAACATGCATTAAATATTAGCCCAGATGGCTTTGAACCCATACAAATTCTGTACACAAGAGGGTGTCTATTTTGCATTTTATAATGAGTAAGAAGAGTCTTAATTAAGGAAGGATTTAAAAAGTGCTAGAACTGATAAATACTCTAGTAGTCATTGATGAAATTTAGGTTGGGAAAGAATGACTCAGCAAAAGATAAATAAGAAGCCTTTCAGTACAGAAACATTGTTTAATGTGTCTTTTTGTCCTCAGAACTACCCCAGAGCTGAGCTGACATCATACTTTGTGAATTTGTTCTTGGAAATGAGACTGACGCAGAAACTCAGAATTCTGCCCATTCCTGCTGTTTCTTGATTTAGAAACCTCATAGAAGAAGAAAAGTTTCAGAAAAACCACCAACGATCATGAGACATGAACTCATCAGGACAGTTCTGTATCTCTCCCTTCCTTTTGATGCTCCTCTGGAATGCCTACACCACATATTAATAAGACACCCAAAACAAACCAAAAGCAAAACTACAAATTCAAAACTAAATGTGTGTTTTGGTTATTGGGGACCTCCCATATTTAAAAGTAAAAATAAGATTCCACATTATTTCCATTGTTCATTTTAAGAGGTCTACTTTGACTTCCTGTATTTTTTTTTTTTTGCATATAATGTCAAAACCAAAAGGTCTCTCAGTTAATTTCATGGATATTCAAAATCATTTTTAGAGAGTTTGTTATAAAAGAGACATTTATATCTTCTGTCGACTTTATTCTTTAACCTTCTTTCTAACTTTTCTACCCTGTTTGCAACAAGAAGCAACAACTTTAAGTACTTTATTTACAGTTACGGCAATTTGGATGTTTTGTGTTCCAGGAAGGAAAATTGTCAATCCCATTCTTTATGAAAAACAGGCTTGCAACCCCTCCTTTATTATCTTATTCTTGATGAGATCCTATTGATCAAACTTCAGAGAAAAACCAGACTCTCAAAGCGTAAAAAGACATATGACACTGCATAAAGTTTCCAAATTATCACGAAAACATCAGGAAAATCAAGAAACAGTGTAAAGATCCAGACTTCAGTTTTCCATGGGTAGAATGTCATCATAGCCTACATTCAGCCACATTAGTATGCAATAGAATATATTTCTGGTAAATATTTCATATGCTGCATATATGTAATAATTTCCACTTAAAAATCCATTTGATAAACATTGGAACTATTTCCTTTTATAAGGACAATCTGATTACCACAGAGGAATCTGTCTTTATAGTAAAGCCTGTATTATTCAGAACCAGATTTTTTAATAACCTGAAATAATTTATTTTTTCTCTGGATTGATCTTTAATAGAAGCCATCAAATTGTATACTCACTTACATAGGTATAATAACTATAATCAGAAATATAACTTCCAGATTACATTCCGAGGTTAGTGCATTACCAATTTAACCCCATCTCTCCCAACATTTACATGTGTGTCTCTCACACTGATCAAAGCACAACATGAATAGTATTTTCAAGGCATAAAGAACAGTTTAAAAAGCTCAAAGAAACGTAGCCAGTGAGTTACGGTCATATTATTTTAAGTTAATTTCAACTGTAAGAGTTAAACACCATCACCACTTCTACCCCAAAGGAAATCTGTGCTATTGACGAAAACAGCCAAGAGATCATTACCATTTTTACGATCAACTAACTTCTTTACTGGATTTTGCTGCCACACTTCTAGAGGTAGCCCACTGTCCACTTGCATATTGACTATTAATTTATTCACCACCACTCTCTCACCACCTGGCTTTTGCTCTTATACACATACATCAATGTCAGATATAAAGGTCATAAACACTCACATAAATTTTCAGGCTCATGAGTATCTGCCCTAGTACCCTCTCTATGGGATTTGTTAGTAATGATGTTTCTCCAGCTCTAAGATTCACAGCAGTATCACTGAAATTGAGATGCTTCTTCCAAGTGATTTTGTACAATTACTCTAGTTAACTTTTAACATTATACAACAAAATTATCAGTAGACTCCAAAGGCAAACTTGCTGAAACATTTAGAGGTAAAGTGAACGCATGTCCACAGTTTGATTTGAAATGCATTAAACATTAAGATAACTGAGTAAAGATGTGGCAAAGAAAATATAAAAATGGTTAATTATAGAATATAGATGGTGGATATATAGTTCACTCTACAATTTTTCTGAGCATTTGATATTTTTATAGTAAAACATTAGAAGCAAAAATATCGAAGGCATCTTTGAGTCAAGGAACTATTGTATTTCAAACTGCCTTTTCCTTTAAATACTCTCCTTTTTTACCTTCAAAAAACGATACTGTCATTGTTCTCTTATCTCGAGTACACGGTCTTTACTCCCTCATAAAAATGTAGGCTTACCTTAAATTTCAGTTTTCAAATTTATCTTCCTTCAAATTCTGTCCCTGGGAGTTGTGATCTAATTCTGTCTGCGTTATGCCAAAACTCCTAAATCTCTCAGAAGGATGACCCCAAACTACTATTCAGCTGTGACTTCCCTCTTGAATTCTTTTTTTTTAAAAAATATATTTTATTGATTTTTTACAGAGAGGAAGGGAGATAGAAAGTCAGAAACATCGATGAGAGAGAGACACCCATCAGCTGCCTCCTGCACGCCCCACAGTGGAGATGTGCCTGCAAGCAAGGCACATGCCCCAGACCAGAATCGAACCTGGGACCTTTCAGTCCGCAAGCCGATGCTCTGTCCACTGAGCCAAACTGGTCTTGGCCCTCTTGAATTCTTAACACGTTACCATATAAACCGTATATTTCATCTTGAATGTACAACTGACCCAGCATGCTTCTGTCTCTCCTTCTCCCATTCCCTTTAAGGAGTTCCTTCTCAACTCACTTTCTCCTGTTTGTTTACAACCATGTTCCAAAGACGACAAGAGTCACCTTGGACTGCCCCTTGTCCCTCACTCTTCATATCCAATTATTCACTCAGCCTCCTGCTGCTTCTTTAGAAAGATAACTGTTATGGCCGTCCCTTCCATCTCTTCTTGCTGCCATAAATCCACACCGCACAGCTTCTATCTCAGTCTGGGTTTACCCCTGGATCCGCCCACTGCTCTGTTTTCACTCTCTGTTCCCTGCCCTGTGCCAGCTTATTATCTCATAATGACTCTATCAATCACCCTCCCTAGCAAGACTGCTTTACCCACAGACTCTGAAAACATCTTGTGCTTTCTCATCTCTGAGTTTTCACTTCCTCTGTCCTTCTTCTTGGCACACTTTTGTGATTCTCCAGCCATCGGTAAGAGAATAAATATGATGATAATGCAGAACAAGACTTATATCTTGCCCATGCTGTTAATAACTGTGACCTTGGAAGAAGTTCTTCAATGCTTTTGTGCTCTGGATTTAGGCCCTATAAGTGGACTTGACCTACTTTATAGAGAAAGTGTAGAATGTAAGAAAAAGACATGTGCAAAAAGGCATTCTCCCAGTCCTTAGTTGATACATAACATAGATTTGGCAATGGATAAACATTTATGTATTATGAAATGATTTCTGTTTTGCTCTGAGCTGTCCAGAAATGCAATTTCCTGAAAATAGTCCATTCCCTAAAGATGCTAGTTAACTGAGATTTTATTTTTCTTTATCTGCAGTGGAACGACACGCCAATGAAAAAATCTAATTCTGTCATGCTGGACCAAGAAGAAGAGTCTTCGCGCCCACATATGGGAAATTATTTATGAGAACAACATGTTTATATGCAATGTTTCATAAACTCTTTGGTATTCAGTATATTCTACAACATGAAGTTTCTGAATATTTTATATCTGTAAAATATTGGAAGCTAGTTCTGAAAAAAATAGGCTGTAGGCTATGTTATATTGGGATTAGAAATAAGCCCACATCATCTTTGGGCTTTTGACAATATGTAGATATTTATTCTAGTGTGCCAAGCTGAAATAAAACTTTCCCCATTTGGAGATTTTGGGCCAACTCAAATATGAAAAAAAAAATGTGATCAACACATATTTGGGAAGGAAACTAAAAACATTGTCAAAATTAAAACCAATTTTCAGCTGCTAGCTCAATTTGGAAAATGAAATGTATTTCAATAAATAATGCCTTTATAATTACTCAAAGTGCGATATACATTTTTTTTGGAACACCATATATTTTCTTTTTTTAAAAAAATATATTTAATTGATTTTTCACAGAGAGGAAGGGAGAGGGATAGAAAGTTAGGAATATCGATGAGAGACATCGATCAGCCGCCTCCTGCATGCCTCCTACTGGAGATGTGCCCACAACCAATGTACGTGCCCTTGACCAGAATCAAACATGGGACCCTTCAGTCCGCAGGTCGACGCTCTATCCACTGAGCCAAACCGGTTTCGGCGAGAACACCATATATTTTCTGTAAACGACGCAAAGGTGTCAGCAATGTCTCACCTGTGCTCAATAAGTAATCACCTCTTTCCCCCACTTTCAACAACTCACTTCCCGCTCCTCACTTCTCACTCCTCCTTGCCCTGCTATTCTCTTTGCAGATGGTCCATGCGGGGGTAACTAAGCGGGAAGTTAAGGCTGAGCTCTAAGAAATTCTACAGAATATGGACACATTCAATTGGCTGATGGTGAGAAGCAATTCAGGAGATGCAGTGTTTACGAGAGCAAATCAGGCACGTTGCCCCAAACCCGTGACCCTAAAGGACGTAAATCCTTATTGGGCCTGCGGAGCAAACATGCATAACAGTTGGTGGAGACAGAGATGAAGCAACTGGAAGGGAAAGGGTATGAATGCAGTTTGATCATTTACAGCTGCTGCTGGAAGACTGTGTCCCGGCTGCTGGGTAAATGGGTGATTTGAAAAAGACGTGTCCTATTGGAAAAGGCCCTGGCTTGCTTGAGACTCAGGACACAATGTTCGGACCACTCCCAGCAGCTGTCTAGCTCTTCTCTGTCACCGTGTTGTCTTTCTTGCAAGGGCCCAATTCACTGGTGCTCTCTCTCTCTCTCTCTCTCTCTTTAAATATATTTTATTGATTTTTTACCGAGAGGAAGGGAGAGGGATAGAGAGTTAGAAACATCAATGAGAGAGAGACATCCATCAGCTGCCTCCTGCACGCTCCCTACTGGGGATGTGCCTGCAACCAAGGTACATGCCCTTGAGTAGAATCTAACCTGGGACCTTCAGTCCGCAGGCTGGCGCTCTATCCACTGAGCCAAACCGGTTTCGGCGACACTGGCTCTCTTTCTCTGGTGCATGTACTTGTGAGGAAACACAACCCCCAGGAGTCAGCACTTGTTTCCTCACCAGCCCTGGAACCATCAACATTTACTTTATCCTCCTTCCACCTGACCTCACTGCTCCTTAACATAAGACACTGGACACTTCACTGAGCCACAGTAACGTGGTTCCTGATCATATCAAACCAGGGCTTCCTGGAGTCAGTGCTAACATCGTTAGTCTAATTCCTGGTCACAATCTTGTACTCCTTAAAAAAGATGAAACCAGCCCTGACTGGTTTGGCTCAGTGGATAGAGCATCGGCCTGTGGACTGAAGGGTCCCGGTCTCGATTCCGGTCAAGGGCATGTACCTTGGTTGTAGGCACATCCCCAGTAGGGGGTGTGCAGGAGGCAGATTATCGATGTCTCTCTCTCATCGATGTTTCTGGCTCTCTATTCCTCTTCTTTCCTCTCTGTGAAAAATCAATAAAATATATTAAATAAAAAAGATGAAACCAGCCCTTCCCAGACTAGATTTGACTTTCCCCATGGGTAGCTGTGGGACATTACAACATGAAGAGGTCCAAGGACTTACTCAAGGCTGACCCAGCCGATGGCCGGGGAGCTGGGTCCTAGCGGAGGTTCAGCATTCTCCTGGGGTAAGATGCCTTTCAGTCCCAGGGTGCTCTGCCAGTGAGAGACCCGGAAAGTGGGAGGAGCTCTCTCTTCCACGTGGCTACGCCTCCTGCCTCTCAGCTGCACGGTGGTGAGCATCAGCTCAGGCCCCTGTGCGCAGGCAGCCCGTTTCTCTTACCGGAGTGAGCTACCTCTCCAGAGAGCAGCCAAAAAGCAAACCAAACAAACAGATCACTGTGATTTCCAACGCAGCCCCAACGGAAACTATAGGCTAAGTTAGCAACCTTGGACTGTAAAGATTAACACATGACTGAAGTGGAAAATATGCCATTTCTACTAAAAATCCCGACATGGATGATCGCAGTAGAAAGATACGAACAGCTGGGAAAGGCAACAGAAAATGTGAAAGATACTGAAGAGGGCAATTTGGAGGAGATAGGAAAAGAAGTTACATTATTCTTATAAGTCTCTACTATGCAATTACCTTATAAGACGACTGGGCATACAAGATGACCCCCAACTTTTCCAGTTAAAGTATAGAGTTTGGGATATACCCGCCCTAAAAGACGACACCTGGTGTATAAGATGACCCCCGACTTTTGAGATTTTCCTGGGTTAAGAAGTCATCTTATATTTCGGAAAATATGGTATGTCATAATATGTCTCTCATTTTGAAATCAATGGGGCTTACTTATCATTGCCTTTTAACACACACACACACACACACACACACACACACACACACAGAAGCTTGTTAAAATCCCCTTTACCACACATGGTAAAGGCATTTTTTAAAAAAAATATATTTTATTGATTTTTTACAGAGAGGAAGGGAAAGGGATAGAGAGTTAGAAACATCGATGACAGAGGAACATTGATCAGCCGCCTCCTGAACGCCCCCTACTGGGGATGTGCCTGCAACCAAGATACATGCCTCCGACCAGAATCGAACCTGGGACCCTTCAATCCGCAGGCCGACGCTCTATCCACTGAGCCAAACCAATCTCGGCGGTAAAGGCATTCTTTTTGGAGAGCCTTGGTGTTCCAGTAAATAGATCCTGGCAGTAAGAGCATCAGTCCTGCAAGCCAACGATCAAAGTCAAGGCTGTAAAACACTCCAGATGTTTAACATGGCACCTGAATTCTTCGTCCAGTTCCCGCCAGTAGGATCAAAGTTACAGACATCCAGAAGCACAGCGTTGAACGCTTTTACACATTCTTTTAGATGTTACAGGTCAGATCCTTAGAAATACTTTCGCTGATGGTTAAATTCTCACTTGATTTTTCACATCACAGATTTTTGGTTTTCATCGTGAGATTTCTCACCACACATTTTTCCACGGCCCATCAACACAGAGTTTGATGTGGGCATGTTTTCTTTGTTTCTGTCAAAAGTTCTCCTTGTTTCCAAGGAGAAACCGGGAAACTAGAAAGCCTGACACTAATTGATAAACTATAAAGAACTCTGTCAAACTGCTGAAAATCTCTATTCAAATAAAAGTCTTTCTTTATGTTACTTCACAAACAAAGAGAAATCACAGAGAGAATATCCGCTCATTTCGGCAGTAATTAAGACAGAGTTCAGTATCTTTGAAAGTCGAAAGACGAATTTCACAGATGAGAATAAGCAGGATGGAGGGGAGCAAAATCAATTCCCCAACTGGCTTAATGAAGAGATTCATCCTCAAGACTCTATTCCATGGAGCAGCACACCCTGCTTTTAAGAATCAAGTGGATGCCACTCTTCTGCATTTTACTGGGATGTCACTGCGGATCTGTTTATTTTCACAAAGTGAAATTATGAAATGGAATTTCCAGGGATGGTGCTTTCCTACTGCTTTTCCACTCCACGCAATTGACTTTCATTGTAGCCTCAGGTGTTAGTTATCGTTAGGAACACTTAGCATTTGCTAATCAAATGGTCCTGGGTCTGGAAATCGTTTGATCTTACCTGCATGTATCCATCAATATCTAAACTTTTTACTTACAATCATCATTAGACTTAAAAGTGCAACCTGAATTCAGTTGTTGGCTCTTGCCTTTATTATTCTATTCTGGCACACTCAAGCCATTAAAAAAGAAGGAATTCTTACCATTTGCAGCAACCTGGTTGGAACTGGAGAGCCTTATGCTTAGTGAAATAAGCCAGTCAATGAAGGAGAAGCATCACATGATCTCACTCATTTGTGGATAATAAAGAACATTATAAACTGATGAACAAAAGGACAGATACAGAGACAGTAAAGCTTCAAACAGACTGTGAAATTACGGCAGGAATATTAAAGTTAGGTGAGCTAGATAAGAGATCAATCAAAGGACTTGTATGCATGCAGATAAGCATAACCAATGGACACAAGACACTAGGGGATTGGGGTATGCCTGGGAGGGAGGGGGGGCAATGGGGAGACATGTATAAAAATTAAAAAAACACACAAATGCATATGTGCATGTAAGGATGTGTGTTAAAAAAAAAGAGAAATATTGACAGAGTGTCTGTTATATGTGTCTGTATAAAGGTCCCAAGAATAATGGTGCAGTGGTACCTCGAGATACGAATGTCCTAACATACGAGATTTTTTTGAGATACGAGCCATCGAGCAAGCAATTTTGCTTTGAAATACGAGCAACATTTGAGATAGGAGTCATCGTGTGGATTGGCTGGCTGCACACGACCCACCAGTTTACCGAGACTCGAGCGTCTCATAGTTTCCCACGCCTCAAGGTTACAGAACGAATTAAACTTGTATCTCAAGGTACCACTGTACATGGTCCTGGAACAGTAACAAGCTAATCAACCCCTCTAAATATCTACCTCCGCAGCTATCCTGGTGATAATAGTTAAGCCTCAGGTAGGCATGAATTCACTCAGAAATGACATCAATAAACTATAATAGGTGACAAAATTAAAGCATTGACCTTATTAATTCTATCTAAGCTGGTTTTTGAAAAGACATTTTGACCCTCAAGGTATTTCATAACTAACAAAAGCTACGTAGCAGTAGTGAACCATGTGACTTACCAGGGTCTTAGGAAATGCGAAAGGAATATTTTCTGCTTTGAAAACAACCTTTTGCTCCCACTTTCCCTCACCATTCTCTGCTACTCACAAGGTCATCCACTCCACAGTCTAATCCAAGGACATTCTTCTTAAATGATGGAGCCTACTATACCTAGTTTTGAAAACAGATTTTTTTTTTAAAAAAAAACTTCTTTTATGATTATCTAGATCAGTGATTCTCAACCTTCCTAATGCCGTGACCCTTTAATACAGTTCCTCGTGTTGTGGTGACCCCAACCATAAAATTATTTTCGTTGCTACTTCATAACTGTCATTTTGCTACTGTTATGAATCATGATGTAAATATCTGTGTTTTCCAATGGTCTTAGATGACCCCTGTGATAGTGTCATTTGACCTTCAAAGGGGTCGTGACCCACAGGTTGAGAACTGCTGATCTAGATGGTAATTCAATACTCTAACCTTTGAGTTTAATTGTCTATTAAGTTTCTAATTAGCCTCATTTATATATCCTATATAATAAAAGCTTAATATGCAAAGCAACGGAATGGCAGAATGACTGGTCACTATGACGCACACTGACCACTAGAGGGCAGACACTCAATGCAGGAGCTTTCCCCAGCCCACAGGCCCCAGGCCAGCCAAGGTGGGTGCTAGCGGCTCCCCGTCCCCGATTGCCCCACCAGTCACCCCCCAGAGGGAGTCGAACGGCGATGGTGGCAGGGCTGGCTTGCGAGTGGGTGGGGCCACCCCCCTATCACCCCACTGATTGCCCCAGAGATTGGCCTTGATCGCCAGCCAGGCTTCATGACCCTACCCATGCGCGAATTTCGTGCACTGGACCTCTGATATATATATATATACACATATATGTATATATATGTGTATATATATATATATGTATATGTATGTATATGTATATGTATATAGATATAGATATAGATATAATCTAGTAATTCTTGGGGTAATATTTTCTCTTATTTTTTAAAAAATATATTTTATTGATTTTTTACAGAGAGGAAGGGAGAGAAAAAGTCAGAAACATCGATGAAAGAGAGACATTGATCAGCTGCCTCCTGCACGCCCCACAGTGGAGATGTGCCTGCAACCAAGGTACATGCCCCCGAACAGAATTGAACCTGGGACCTTTCAGTCCTCAAGCCGACGCTCTATCCACTGAGCCAAACCGGTCTCGGCTCTCTTATTTTTTAATTGGGCAAAAATTTTATAAAAAGGATTCAAATTGGGATTCAATTGTGGTCATCCACTCCCTCCTCCCAAAAGCTTTCCTCAATTCTAAAAAAATGCCAGCCATTCATTTTTCAAATCTCCTGGACTCTCACATTCTAAGCACAATCTGATAATATCCTCCTGTGTCTTAATTTTTATTTTCCTTTTCTACTTCTTTCTGCGCATCTTTACTGTTATTATTGGACTCCAAAGCCTTGGCTACCCACTGTGTCTGGTATTGAAAGCAACAAATACCAACTCCCCGGCTCCCTACCTTCCCGTTAAGACCTGTGCAGGTCGGTCAGGTGAATTTAAGAACATAGAAGCTAGTCCCAACTCTTGCTATAATGTCTTTACTCCATTGAGCCTCCATGAAGGACTAAAACATTTACACAAATACCAACTACATGAACCTACCTGCCACAAGACAGTTCTTTTTGAGGAATATTTAATGAGGATCATTCAAGAAGTCTACTTGTAGAGAAAAAACAAAAACAAAAACCAGCCAATTCAAGAATAAGTGTTCAACCTGACTGGTTTGGCTCAGCGGATAGAGCATCAGTTTGTGGACTGAAGGGTCCAGGGTTTGATTCCAGTCAAGGGCATGTACCTTGGTTGCAGGCACATCCCCAGTGGGGGGTGTGCAGGAGGCAGCTGATTGATGTTTCTAACTCTCTCTATCCTTCTCCCTTCCTCTCTGTAAAAAAATCAATAAAATATATTAAAAAAAAAGTGTTCACATCACGAAGAAAGTTGAATAAAATCCTTTGTTTTCCTTCAATGTTAGATTTTTTGAGTTCTTTGAATTTTAGCCATCAGCTCAGTTGTTGACCGTGGGCAAGCTGCTTCGCCTTTCAGGCCTTAGCTTTGTTACCTATAAACGAGGCAGCAGACACGTGGCTTCCTCATAAAGAATTCTCTAGAAGTTGTTCCCTTCTCTGAGATTATTAGCAGAGCTCTTTGCTACTTATGGAATGCCATAACAGAGGAAATAGTAATTTATTAAAATATCAAGTAGGTTCCAGAGTCACAAATATTGGTGCCATATTAGGCAACTTTAACTTAAATACTTAAAAAAATATATAGTTTATTGATTTCTTAGAGAGAGGAAGGGGGAGGGATAGAGACTTAGAAACATTGATGAGAGAGAGAGACATCGATCAGCTGCCTCCTGCACGACCCCTACTGGAGATGTGCCCGCATCCAAGCTACATGCCCTTGACCGGAATGGAACCTGGGACCTTTCAGTCTGCAGGCCAATGCTCTATCCACTGAGCCAAATCAGTTTCAGCATATATATATATATATATATGTTTTTTTTTTTTTTTTTTTTTTTTTTTTTTTTTTTTTTTTTTTTTTTTTTTTTTTTTTTTTTTTTTTTTTTTTTTTTTTTTACTGAGGGATGATTTAGGATGACTAGACCAAAGCAAATCACATTTCCTCTATTAAAAATATCACTCAGGCTGAAACCAGTTTGGCTCAGTGTATAGAGCATTGGTCTGTGGACTGAAAGGTCCTAGGTTCGATTCCGGTCAAGGGCATGTACCTTGGTGGCGGGCACATCCCCAGTAGAGGTTGTGCAAGAGGCAGCTGATCAATGTCTCTCTCTCATCGATGTTTCTGACTCTTTGTCCCTCTCCCTTCCTCTCTGTAAAAAAAATAAAAAAAATATATTTAAAAAATAAATCACTCAGGGATAAGAATAGGCCAGTTCCAAGGAGCTACTAAAACCAAACCAAAAACCCACAGAGATGAGCTTACATATAGATTGGAATTTGAAAAGGCAGTGGTTTAATTCTCTGCCCTACAATGGACTGGTCTGATTGGTTCCAATACTGCCAGATCAACACGCCCTTCGTCCTTAGCTGCGCCCATGATTTATCTGATCTGACTGGCCCGCAGAGTGACCCTCTTGTTTCACCTGCCAGAGGATGCCTGACCCCCGTGATCTCCCCCTCTGACTGAGGTCAGCAGATCCGAACACCCCAGACGGTGGCCTACGAGCGGCCCCGGGAAAAGCAATTGTATGAATGCCTCAGAGTAATTTATGGGCGGTTTGGTGGGAGAGCATATTTACTGAAACGCGGCCTCTCATAAAGATCAGGTCGGAGCAGGAACACATGATTTCCCGACCAGCCAGGTGACATCCATCAAGTGCCTTTCCTGTCCCCTGCAGCCACCTGCACCCCCTTCCCTGTCCTCGGCGCTCAGACAAATGGAAGGGCATGCCGCGATCTGCAGAGGGAAAATCAAACTCAATTTCGCAGCACAATGAAGGGAGTTTTGGTCTCGTCATGTCTGCTGACATATTGATCCCGAGAAGATTGAAAAGATGAGCCTTTTCTGGGGTCCGCCTCTGACAAATCAGAACGGAGAGAAACGCGATGTGCACACGAAGGACAATAGGGCATTTAGGCAGCTTTGCAGGTTGCAAAATGGCGCACGATGTAAAAATCCCTCCCTCCTTTAGAATTACAGCCGGAAGACAAATGGTCTCCTGATCCAGGTTCATTTAAAGTGCAGCCGATCATTTCATTGCCGAGAGGGGTTTTCACGGTGGAGAAAAAGTCCCGCCTCACTGTGGCCTTTTGTCCAATACGTGTCAGATCTATAGAGCCCTCGGCCCGGCGCTCCATCAAACATGTTCCATTTAGCCCGAAAGGGACCGAGGCAAATCCCTGACATGCCCACCCTGGGATTTGCAAAGTGCTGGGACTGCAGCCCCCCCCTGATTGTGTGAAGACCACAGGTTATTCATGTCTGTGGAGGAGGCGTGAAGACACGGAACCACACCCTGGCCGGTTTGGTTAAGTGGATGGAGCGTTGATCTGCGGGCCAAAGAGTTCAAGGTCTGATGTGGGTCAAGGGTTGCAGGCTTGATCCACCAGTAGGGGGCATGCAGGAGGCAGCCGATCAAGGATTCTGTCTCATCATTGATGTTTCTATCTTCCTCAATGAAATATATATTTGGAAAAGAAACAGAACCGTTTTATTATGAGGTGATGATGAAATTGTCAGAAACACAATAAAATACCCCAGAGCCTAGTAAGCGAAATTTCCAAATCGGCAGGTGGAAGGCAAACACACACATAACACCAAAGGGATGGATCTGTGTGCTCGGGGAGGCAGATTTCAGGCGCTATGAAAACAGGTGACTTTCCAATTCCCACTCACTATGGGAACACCCCACAGTTCTCTGCCACTCCATGGGTGGAGACCATTCCACCCCAGTAGTGCTGCCCTGTGCCTCATATATACCAAGTGGTCAGATTATGATGATCTCTGAATGCATAATAATCTGGCCACTCAGTGTGTGTGTGTGTGTATATACATACGTATATATACATTAGAGGCCCGGTGCGTGAACTTATGCATAGATGGGGTCCAGCCAGCCTGGCCAGGGGAGTTGGCCGGCCTGCCAGCTGGTAGAACTCCTGGTCGAGGGGACAATGTGGATATTAGCCTTTTATTCTATAGGGTATACACTGAGTGTCCAGATTATTATGCATTCAGAGATCATCATTATCTGGCCACTCAGTGTGTGTGTGTGTGTGTGTGTGTGTATGTGTGTGTAATATATATATTAGAGGCCCCGTGCATGCACTCATGCATGGGAGGGGTCTGGCCAGCCTGGCCAGGGGGAAGTAGACATGAACGGTTGGCTGGCCTGCCTGCTGGGTCGAACTCCTGGTGGAGAGTACAATTTTCATATTAGCCTTTTATTCTATAGGGTATACATTGAATAGTCAGATTATTATGCGTTCAGAGATCATCATAATCTGGCCACTCAGTGTGTAAGTGCTGCGAACACAGCTGCGTGTCTAGTAGAAGGCAAACAGGTCAATGACTCCAGTGAAAATCTACCCGTGAGAAGGAGCATCTTCATGGATCCTAATCCTTTGGTTTCAAAGCAGAGAGGGCTTTTGGGCAGGCCAGACCTTTAAACCATTAGAGCAGGGCTCCACTGGAGAGTAATGACTGGTGTTAAGTAAAGATCCGTTCATTAGCACTTACTCGGCCTTTTATTGTGAAATCCGGAGAAAATTTCTCTGAGATGTGTTTTTTTTTTTTTTTCAGCTGACAAGAGAATGACTTCACTTCATCAATCAGTTTGACTCCAGTAATGATTTTCTTAGAATTAAAATTGGTTGAAAGCTCTAAGTATTTCATTTTTTAAGGCTGAGACACATGTAGTTAATGTCACAGCTAATACATTTGTCAGTCAGCTAATTTTCCTTTTCTATTAGAATAAGTAAACATCAGCGCTTTCTTAAAAGCACACTATTTACCATATGTCAGGAGCAATGCAGGGAGAACTTATTTGAAAATCACGAGGTAGGAAATTACGAAATGAACTGGAATCGCAGGCAGACAATGAAGGAGAAAACATGAAAAGAAAAGGCATTTAACGATTCTGAGGTACCGGCCGGGTGTGCCTCAAGGTGAGCGGGGGAAGGGCCGTTTAAAGGGAAAAGATGAAAACTCGAAAATCAAGCCCCAAATGCCACACACGGATACTGGAAAATATGAAAGACGCCATGGCTTTTACGAAAGTTCAAATAAAAACAAGAATGAGAGTGAAACAAAAGGGAGCTCATAAATGCACAGTGAGAATAAAAAGAAAATGAGATCTGGCCCACGTGGCCTAAGATCAGAGAATGGTTCTTCTCAGACGCTTGCTCTTTGAGAGAATAGGTGTAGAGATTGAAGAATAAACTCTGTTTCAGAGCTTTTAAAGACATCATATACCCACTTATGCTGCAGCGTGCCAGATTCTTCTAAAAATACATATTTTATTGACTTCTTACAGAGAGGAAAGGAGAGGAATAGAGAATTAGAAACATGGACTAGAGAGAAACACCCATCAGCTGCCTCCTGCACACCTCCCACTGGGTATGTGCCCGCCACCCAGGTACATGCCCTTGACTGGAATGGAACCTGGGACCCTTCAGTCTGCAGGCTGATGCTCTAACCACTGAACACCCCGGCTAGGGCTGGGGTGTCAGATTTTGTTGATGGCAGGTGGAGTATTTTTATAACTAGAAGGAAACAATGACCAGTAAATAACAGTGGCCTTGCTTTGTCCTGTCTCCTGGCAGGCGCTCGACTTAAACTGGAGTTTTTCGGGGTCATTCTGTTACATATCTCTGGAGCATGAAGTGATCTCCAAACTGCGTGTTCCAAACCAAACAGTACCACCAGCATAGAATGTTCAGGTAACATGGACTTCAGAGAATCATTTTACACCTTGTTTCTCTCTATGGAACAGTTACTAAAAACCCCCACGCTCCTTGCAAATAGAGAGAATAGTGAACAGTACCAAGTTCTCTAGCACTTTTGTTTTTATAATAAAAATTACATTCTTCAGCACAGGATAGTTAAATCTCTTACGTTTCCTTTAAAAAAATGTGACTGAAGAAACAAAAAATAGTAATAACACTGTCATAAGTTTGTATGGTGACCGATGATTACTAGAATTAGCGGGATGACCACATTATAACGTATTACAATGTCAAATCATTTACTATATTGTACACCTGAAACTAATCCAATACCGTGTACCAACTATGCTTTAAAAAAAGGCTTGTGAAAAATGATATTCCTTAATTCAGCATTATTTCAGGTGTTTCCAATTTTCTCCTTTTGATCAGTTTTGGAATAATTTCATCTGATAGATTTTTAAGTTTTTCTTTGTTTTTTTTTTTTTTTTGTTGTTGTTGTTGTTATCAAGCGAACACAAACTGAGAGCTACAAAGGAGTCCCTAACATTTCAGAACCCGTGCTTTCTGCAAAGAGGAGGAAAGAGTGCACTAACACTGGCTGTAGAGCAGCGGTTGGTTCTCAACCTGTGGGTCGCGACCCCTTTGGGGGTTGAACGACCCTTTCACAGGGGTCGCCTAAGACCATCGGAAAATGCAGATATTTACATCACGATGCATCACAGTAGCAACATTTCATGGTTGGGGGTCACCACCACATGAGGAACTGTATGCAAGGGTCGCGGCCTTAGGAAGGTTGAGAACCACTGCTGCAGAGCCTTAAACATGCTACTTCAATCCCCCCCCCCCCCCCATCACAGCTTCCATATCCGGGAGGCGGGGCTAAGCAAGTAGCCACTCAGGAAATTGTGTTTCGGACCCAAAGCAGTGCTATGCATCTCCCAGAGCACGCCGGTCCCAGGCTCACGTTCAGTGTGAGCTAAGAGCAGTAGCTGCAATTAAGCTGCCATCTACCCTCCACCCCAGGCCGGGTGTGCACTGCGCATGCCCAGCAGTGGAACCCTCATCTCTCCTGAAGGCGGGTGCACCTCTCCACCCGGCCTCTCAGGGTCTGGCAGCTGAGCATCCACACTGCACACCACATGGATGCTGCCCACACCAGAAGGGATGTACTCAAATCAACGACTCTGATGCCAGGAACAAGATACAGTCTTAACATCGATGTAAAGAGAGCATGCTCAGTGCAAGCATGTTTGTCCTGGTTTTGCAGTCAGCACGAGGCCTAGAACTGAAACAGCGGCTACAACTGCTGCAGGTCTGACTCTGAGTGCCAGAAGCTTCTTCAGGGCCTTTGCTTACCGGCAGCTCGTCCAGGCCAGCTGCCTCTGGCTATTAGGGGGCCGCCTCTATTTTCTTGGCACCATCGAACTTGGCTCTGATATACTGGGGTTGTGAGGAATTATTCTAATATTCAAAATAATTGTAAGCACTATGTAGTTTTTTATGAATCTATGTATCTATCTACTGATCTATGTTCCACCCTATCTACCTGTTCCAAACCCTCCAGCTCTTCCCTCTCCTCCTCTCTTCTCTTTTTCTTCTTCTTGTCTCCCTCGCTTCTCCCCAAAACTCCCTAAGAGAAATAAAAAGGCGTTCTGGTTCACTGCCCTCGTACCCTCGGAGACACTGAAGTGAAGATCCCCCCTGGGAAGGAGGGTCTCTGCTCCTCACCTCTGCCATTTGATACTCAGAAAGGCATCTTCACCCTGGAGGTGCCAGTTCCTCCCTCTCTTAGTTTTGTTTCCTTTTTTTTTTAAAAATTTTTTTTTTATTGGCTTTTTACAGAGAGGAAGGGAGAAGAATAGAGAGTTAGAAACATTGATGAGAGAGATACATCCATCAGCTGTCTCTTGCACGCCCCCTACTGGGAATGTCCCCGCAACCAAGATACGTGCCCTTGAACTAAATTGAACCTGGGACCTTTCAGTCCGCAGACTGACACTCTATCCACTGAGCCACACCGGTTTCGGCAGTTTTGTTTCCTTTATTTCTACCGTGAGGAAGTTGGATTCCGCACAGGTTCTGACACTCTTTCTGGCCCTGGAAGTCTGCAGTAAGGATCCCCAGAGATGACTATTGAAAGGCACAGAGCAGAACAGAGAGAGGACGCGCTGAGCCCCTGAAAGGTGGTCTGCAGACTCTCGTGTCTCTAACTCGAGTTTGGGACCCTCGCCTTAAATCCCAGGACCCCTGTGGCAAACTGGAGAATCAGGGACTTTCCCAACATTCTCCAGTGGGTAGACCTACAACCTGTATTAAAAGCACTCACCAGGAATCAGGATTGGTGAACAACTTTCTAAAGGAATGAAGGGCACCGACAAACCAGCTACTTTTCAGACAGCCATGTAAGAGCTGTTCTATACACATCAGTATCAGACCTGAGCACACAACCATTGTTGCACACACATGCTACATCCTGCCTTCTCAGGAACGCTCAGGGACATCAGTAGAGGTGTCGGAAACCAAACATTGTTCTCACTAAATGGATGTAAACAGGAGGCCAGAAGGCTGGTCCACCTTAACTGCTCTGAAAGGTCAGAGCTAATTACTCACTGTTTAGATGAAAACATTGTTAGCTGAAGCAACCTCTACCTGTTTGTTTCATGTTAATTTCTGTTTTGTTATTTCCTGCCTAAAGGCAAGGGGTGTGTCCCAAAGCCTTAATAAAAGGGAGAAAAAGGCCAGAGGAAGTGGCAGTCTTTTCCACTAGAGGAAGGCTCCCGCCTGGCCCCCCAATATCACCAAATTAATGCTTTCTGGTCTCTCATTTCGTTTGCGTGTGGCCTCCTCCAGAACCTGAACCCTGAACCAGGAACCCTGAACCACGCGGGATGTGGAAAGAGGTTCCCACACCGAGGCATCAACAGTGTGACCAAGGGGCACTTACCAGGCTGAGACAAGAGCGGCGTGTAAGGGACTTTCGGTTCCATTGCACTCATTGGCGGAGGTAGCAAGGGGTTGGCGAAGCTGCGGAGCGGGTGTGTGGGTCGAACGCAGGCGGTGGGGATGGTCCTGCTGGGTGCCTCCTCGCTGCTGGGGTGCTCAGGCTGGGCCGGGGGCATCATGGGTGGAGGCTGGGTGGCTGGGCCTTCACTCACTGCTGCAACGGAGAAGGGAAAATCCGTCATTATTCCGGGACAAAGCCTGCTTCACCCGGGCCACCGGAGGGCCCCTGGATTAACACAGAATGAGATGCTAAGATCTAGCCAACCTCTTCTTCATGTTACGAGCATCCTCATTCTTCTTGGCATATTTATGGGATAGGATAGCACTGCCCCTTTAATCCACAGAAATCCATCCAGCAAGACGGGCATCTGTGTTTCAGGAATACAGTGGTACCTCGAGATACGAGTGCCCTAACATAGGAAATTTTTGCGATACGAGCCGTCGAGCGAGCGATTTTTGCTTTGAAATACGAGCAACAGTTGAGATAGGAGTCATCGCATGGATCGGCCGGCTGCACATGACCCACCAGTTTACCCCAACTTGAGTTTCTCATAGTCTCCCACGCCTCAAAGTTATGGAACGAATTAAACTCGTATCTCGAGGTACCACCATAGTAGTAAAGTCTATACGGCACACACTACATCGCCTGAACTGTCGGGGCGTCGGAATCGGAAGTGATGAAGCGAGAAAAAAAGAGTTATCTCTCTCTTCCTAAATGGCCGTGTCAGTGAAATTCAATGTACCCGACCCAGCGACAGCTGCATTATGATCCAGCAGCCGATATGCCAATTTTTCCGTGATTTAAACGTGCTATGCCGACTATCAAACACGTCAGTTACGAGGTGTTAAAGGCACTGCAGATAAAAGGATACAAATAACACCCCTATCATTATCTTCCATCATAAAATAGGAAGGTGGCATGAGGCACGGCTCTGCCGGAACACGTTGAATGCAGAATGATAATGTTTTCCCTTTTGTAGCAAACCTCGTAATTTGCGTGAGATGACTGTAGTTGAAGAGGTTTTGCACAGTCATCTTTGGGTATTTGGACAGTTTTGCATAAGGAAACACACCTTTCCCCCAAAGAACACAGGTGAATGGACTTAAACATTGGCAAGGCAGTTCCCCGTGCTAAGGACACCGTGACTTGCCTTTATTCACTCAAAGGCAAATTCAACAGGTCCAAGTTAAACCACACAGGAAAAGAGCTGCATAGGAAGTAGAAGTGTTGATAACATAAGAGTATTTCTGATTGTTAATTTCTTAAGACTGTTCTATTGGGTAAGCTGAAAAAAAAAAACGCAGTAAAAGAAGATAATATCTCACTTCTGAAAAATGATTTTTAACCAGGAATTACTTTGTGAGATTATTTTGAGACAACTCTCTGGGAGGCTCCGGGAGGTCAGCAAAGGGCAGAAGAAATAGAAAGAAAATCTGATAACGCTGAAGGGAGGAGAGATTAAGATACCAAAGAATAAGACATGCTATTAAAGATATGCAAAAGTGAAATGTGCCTTCGGAGGGAATATGATATTAAAACTCATTTTTCTAGATTCAGGAAGGGTTAGAGGTCCTGTGGGGTGCTAAGAAGCCTCTGGCTCACCCCACGCAAAGATGAGGCTGAGGAGATAAAGGGTTGGCTGAAGACAGGATGTAGCAACATTGCAACCAGAGACAAAAAAACAGGCAAAAACTTGAAAACAACAACAACAACAAAAACAACAAGCAGTTCTTCAAAGAAGAAAAATGCAGCCAAGAGAGAAAAGTAGATATGGACTCTGGGGACAAGAGGAGTTTGAACTGACGAGCCTTATCCCTAAGCAGAAAGTCATGTTAAAGATGGAGAGAGGGCACATGGATGTAAAATGGCAAGAGCTGCAAGGAAAACATGAAGGCACATTCTTGTTGGTTCTCAGATAAGAGCAGAAGGGATGGGTCTACATTCCACATGCTTGCTAGAATGTGAAGGGGAGAGGAACCTGTGTGCTTGTGTGCAATCAAGATTGTGTAACCTATTGGATAAAAATACAGTTTTAGAGATAAAGACAATTATAAAGCTATGACTGCAATAATATTCTATGGTCCAATGTTCTATTGACCATTTCCGATGGTCTCAGGCTCTACAGTAGCAGTTCTCAATCTGTGGGGGTGACCCACAGGTTGAGAACCGCTAGCAGGGTCATCTAAAACCATCAGAAAATACAGATATTGGCATTACGATTCATAACAGTAGCACAATGACAGTTATGAAGTAGCAACGTAATAATGTTATGGCTGGGGGTCACCACCACATGAGGAGCTGTGTTAAAGGTCGAGGCACTAGAAAGGGGGAGAACCACTGTCTTAAACAAACACAGAATCATCTGCTCCCCTGGAGGGAGGCTCTCATTTTAGATGAGCGCCTTCAGCCAGTCCAGGCACCAGCTTCAGGAATCTTACGTGAAATAGATTTGCTCTTGACGGGATGTCAGCTGTGCTAAGAGTTCTGAAAGCAAAGAAAACCCCCATTTGCCCACAAAGTACAGCCTCCCATAATTCAGAGAGTAAAACAAGAATCAACCATGTCCCAGCAAGGCACTTGTTTGCGGAGGAAGAGATGTTTGGAATACATTGTACCAATAGCGCACGATTACACAACAGAGTCAAATCTCAGGGTACTTGATAGAAATTTATGTCAACACATAAATCATTGCAACCAAATAACTGGCAAATATATTGCAAAAATGGAAATGAGGATTTTTCTTCTGTCTCAAAAAGCAACATCTGAAAGAAAGAAAACATCTGATGACTCTAGGCAAAGACGCTTTGAGACATAAACACCTTCAGGAACATGCTTTGCTCATCCATCTCAGAAGAAGAGCATCGGGCAATATTTCTGAGCAATCCCAGTTCCTCCCAGCCTAGATTTTTTATAAGAACCTAGAGAGAAATCTATTAACTCCCTGGTATTATCCAGATCAAGTCCCATTGTTAAATAATTTCCAATTTGGGGTGGAGCTGGAGCAGAAAAATAACATGGAAAACAGTGACCAGCCTTCTCATGAAGACATGTTCAACTTGAACGGAGCGATGGAAATCACCTGACTTTCTCTACTCCCTGCCGCTTCAAAGATGAAGAAGTGGGGGAACCAATTTTGTCGTGACATGACCCCAAGACTGTCTACTGGTTGAAGTGACAACTCATTTGCCCGTTGAGGCTGAGGTCAGGCCTGCATGCATTGGTAGGAAAAGAAAATATCAAAACTGCATAAATCTCTGTCAATATATCGCCAAACATGTGTCATGCAAATACATTATATCCTTCCCCCCCCTTACGGTAGGAGAGAAATGCGGCTGTATTTGTGATTTCAGAAAGCAGTGCATCTTTGGGGGGCGGGTTTCAGCCATTTATTTCTTATAAAACTGAAAGGTCTTTCTGGTAACTGTGGAGGAGGAAGAGCCTGCACTCTCACATATTTTTTTTCTTTTCCTACGTGTGCCTTTCCCTGTTTCTCAAGGTGACTAATAAGACATCTCCAGCCGGGGGCATGAAGTGTTTTCTGCTGGAGAGAGAACAGGGGTGTTCGGTGTTCTCCATGGCATTTAGAAACCAATACGGCCTGGCTGGGAGTTAACTGCTTCTGACAGTGGTTTAGAGACTATTTAGCTTCTCAGAAGAGAGGGTCCTTATTGTTTTTCTAAGCCATCACTCGGAAACACATATTTGTTCCATTCCTTTGGCACCACACAGAGCTCTGCTCAAAAGCAGGTGATGAATGACTACAGATATATTTTTAAAACCTATGATATGTGGGCAAAGAAGGCTGTCTATGCGTTCTGTTTTTAGATAAGGTTCAAAAGCACCCTGTCAAGAATCCTTTATTTATTTACTTTTTTTTGTTATATTATATACCTTACAATGCTTATATTATATGCTATATTTATATTATATATTATTTAAAAGTTATAGAACTACCTTTTCACATTTTTTTAAAACAAATTAACAAAATAAAATCTACACAGGGACTAAAGTTTTTCTTTTCTTCCTTCTTTTGTTCCTTCCTTTCTTTTCTTACTCATTTCTCCCTTTCTTAATAAAGCTTATTTTTTTAGACCAGTTTTAAGTTCACAGTAAAATTGTCTGGCAAGCCGAGACTGGTTTGGCTCAGTGGATAGAGCGTCGGCCTGTGGACTGAAAGGTCCCAGGTTCGATTCCAGTTGGGGGCATGTACCTTGCTTGCGGGCACATCTCCAGTGTGGGGCATGCAGGAGGCAGCTGATCGCTGTCTCTCTCTCATCTATGTTTCTGACTTTCTATCCCTCTCCCTTCCTCTCTGTAGAAAATCAATAAAATATATTTTAAAAAAATTGTCTGGCAGACACAGAAGTATCTCTGCTTCCACAGTATCCAAGTCCTGCACTAGAGTTGCTCATGAGAATCTAAGCACAGACAAAAACCAAATTGTGTGCTAGTTCATTTATTGTTTTTTTTTTTTCATTGAACTTTCACTTTTGGAATCATTTCTCCCCACTGCCCCTACCCCCATGATTCAATGAGACAGTTTTGCAAGCCGTACCAAATCAAGAAAGAAGGAAAAGCATAAATGGGATACTGGATTTTCCTAAGGAGACTATGCCCTTAAATAAGAAAAAGAAATTACAGAACTACATTATCAATAAATAAAAGTTAATTTTTGCCGAATCCAGTTTGGCTAAGTGGATAGAGCATCGGCCTGCGGACTGAAAGGTCCCAGGTTCGATTCTGGTCAAGGGCATGTATCCTGGCTGCGGAAACATCCCCAGTGGGGGGTGTGCAGGAGGCGGCTGATCGATGTCTCTCTCTTATCTATGTTTCTAACTCTCTATTCCTCTTCCTTCCTCTCTGTAAAAAATCAATAAAATATATTTTAAAAAATAAATAAAGGTTAATTTTTAATTAAAAAAAAAAAAAGGAGTGAACTTTGGCTTATTCCCATCTTGCTGCAGTGAACAGATAGAGGGCATTCTACACTTCCTTCTTACACATCCTTCTTGAAGTTAGAGAACATAAATGAAATCAAGAGGAAGCAGTAGGAAATGACCCAAAGAGAAAACTAAACTAAAACTGTAACTCTCTTTCCTGCTGCGGAGAGGTCATTTTAGAAGTTGAAGATGGGACTTGCAGTTCTGAATTCGTTGACTGAAATTACCTTCCCAATTGTCCTGGCTTTTGGAAAGTTTTAGCTATGGGACTGCCCACATTTTTCTCATTTAATCCCCTCCAACACGACTTGAGGGACTATTTTCTCTCAAGTTTCTGCACACAACTCTATTTTGTAGCTCTGGTATGTACTGAGAAAAGGGAAAATAAACCTAATTCTCTCCTGGCAGATTTTTTGATGCCTTTTAATTCTAACCTTGCTGCATCTGACAATTTATGATTTGTTAGAGATATAGCTTACTTCACAAATATATTTTATTGCTGTTACCATCTTCTCTACTATAAAACATCCTATTTCACATGAGCTGCTGAGTCACCTGTTCTTAACGAAGGGAAGAAAGCCATAAAATCGATTTTAAAATGTGTTTGGAGGGGAAAAAAGTCAAATGGTACAGGAAAAATCACCAGGGTATTTATCATAGCTTGAGGGTCTCTCCGTTCTCACCTTTCTTCAAACAAATGAAATACTACCACCAGGATACAAAATCCATTTCCAAAAATTAATTGTATGTCTTTACATCCACACAAATTCTCAGAACAAAATAAAAAATATAATCTCATTTAAGGTAGCATCAAAATAAATACATAGGAACAAATTTAGTTTAAAATATCTATACATTGAAAATTACAAGACATTGATAGAAGACATTGAAGAAGATACAAACAAATGGAAAGCTAATATGTGCTCATCAATTAAAAGAATTAATATTGTTAAAATGTCCGTACTAACTAAGATGTCCTATAGATTCAATGGTACTTTTCACAGAACTAAAAAAAAAATTCCTAAAAACTATAGATCCAAACAGTCAAATAAACCTTAAGGAAGAATAAAAAACTGGAGACATCACTCTTCCTGATTTCATACTATATTACAAAATAGTATGGCACGGTAATAAAATATAAATCAATGGTATAGAATAGGGAGTTCAGAAATAAGCCCATTGATATATGGCCAATGAATCTGTGAAAGAAAGGAGCCAGGAATATACAGAGTGGGACAAAATTAGGTTTAAAGTTGTTCATATGAGAAATAATACAATAATGATAAATAATAATACAATATAAACTGTATATTTTAGTTTCACAATTGTAAACCTACTTTTGCTCCCACTCTGTACAATATAAAAAGAATAGTCTTGGGAGGGAGGTAAGAAATCAACCGAAGGACTTGAAAGCATGCATAAAAGCATAACCAATGGACGCAAGTCACTGGGTGGTAAGGGCATGTATGGGAGGGGATGAGGGGGAATGGGGAGATATGGACACATGTAATACCTTAATCAATAAAAAATTTTGAAGAAAAAAGGAAGACTTTTTTAAATAAATGGTGCTGAGCAAATGAAACTGTCATATAAAAAATAAAACCAGACCCCTATCTTACACCAAACACAAAAACAACTCATAAAGGATGAAGGCCTCAAATTGAAGACCTAAAGCTATAAAACTCCTAAAAGAAGATATAGGGGTAAGATCTTTGATGTTGGTCTTAGCAACGGTTATTTAGATTTGACACTAAATGAAAGGCACCAAAAGCAACAATAAGCAAAGGAGGAACCACATCAAATTTCAAAGCTCCAATTCAGTAAAGGAAGCCATGAGCAAAACGAAAAGGCAACGTAAGGGGTGGTAGGAAATTTCTGGAAGCCATTTATCTGATAAGGGGCGAATAATAAAAATATATTAAAAAAACTCATAAGAACTTGAATGCATGCCTATAAGCATAACCAATGGACACAGACACCAGGGGGGTGAGGGCATAAGCAGGGGTTTGGGGGGCAATGGGAGGTAAGGACACATATACCTTAATCAAAAAAACAAAACAAAACAAACCAACACTACAAAACTACCAATTGTTAAAAGACCAAAAAACAAAAAAACAAAACAAAAACACAAACCCACACAAAACAAAACTCATAAAACTCAAAAGCAAAAATAATCCATTCCATAATATTTACAAAATGGGCAGAGGCACCGAATAGGCATTTTTCCAATCAAGACACACAGTTGGGCATCCAGTACATGACAAGGTGCTTGGCATCACTAATCATCACCACAATGAGATATCAGTTAACCCCTTTTAGAATGGGTCTCATCCAAAAGACACAAGATGGCACATGTTGGTGATGGTGCACTGCTGTTGGGCATGTAGACTGGTGTAAATACTATGGAAAACAGTGCACAGTTTCCTAAAAAATTAAAAATAGAACTACCCGTTGACCCAGCAATCCCACCTCTGGATATACTTTAATGGCAATAAATATCTATCTCTCAGAGATAACTGCACTCCCATGCTCACCATAGCAATATTCCCAATTGCCAAGATGTAAAGTCAACCTCTGTGTCCGTCAATGGATGAATGAATAAGAAGATGTGGTACTATATACACAACGAACTTTTATTCAGCCTTGAGAAAAAAGGACGCTCTGCCCTTTGTGCCAACATGGATGGACCATGAGGACATTTTGCTAAATAAAATTCCCAACACCCATCAAGGTATTTCTTTCCTGAACTATTTAACCTTTGCTTCCCATCACTCCTTTCATAGGCTGTGAAAAGAGATCCTGGAGAATCAGTCTAAAAGCATAAAGTAGGACCCAAAGGATTGACTATGTAGGAAAAATTTCACCTACCTATGTTGTGGGTAAGTCAATCTTTCTAAGAGATAAGAACATCGAAATGCTACACCTTTGATGAGATACCCCATGGTATTATTCATTGGTTCCCATTAAAAACAAACAAACAAACAAACAAAAAACACAAGAGGAAATACATGATACTGACTTTTTCCTGTTCCAAAACCTCGGTCCACTGACAGCGTTGGGAATGGCACAGGCCGGAGAGTGAACTGTGGGTGGGGGTATCCACACGTGGGAGATGGGAGGATTCCAGGGTACTGGGCACTTTCTAGGGTTGGCACAGGAATGGCGCTCACGACAGCTGCAACGCAAAGATATTAATTTTTTAATCATATGGGTTCCCATGACTGACAGTGGAAGTGGCCATATGTTCACATCTTTAACACCACACATGCTCTTCATAGTACCATGTATGTGTTTTACTTACCTCTTCCCACGAACTCCTTCACTAATAATTTTAGAAAAGACAACTTACTCCTCCAGCATCTGACTGAGAAGCATTATCCTGAGGTTTAAAACTTCCCATGGCCTCAAACAAAGGAAAGCTTAATCAAGTCACTACAGAACCACCTTAAGGCTCTCTGGATTTTGTTATGCATTTTTTTCTTACTTTTTCTTTTAAACCAGAACAACGGCATTAAACATCTTGGGTTGTTCATAAACTGAATATATGGTATAGAGTAGGCTCAGGAAATGACAATTTTCTGTTGATTGTGTGAAAGAATTCAATGCTTTGGAGACATAGTCTAGAAACTAAGGCTCTGAGACTCAGAACTCCAAACCTGCGCTGGGTCTATTCACATGTTGTCACCATGTTGTCACCTCCAGCTCTGATTTGCTCTGTGACTATAAAAACAAACCTTGTCCTATTCCCAGAGTCTTACTCTACATGGTGATACTAACATGACTAGCAAGTTATTTATTTTTATTATTTAAAAATTACAGTGTAATGCATGCACATGATTTTAAACATATGTATCTTTGAAGTTACTTTGGCACATAAATTCTTTGTTATCTCTAAGCTCTGTGTTGGTGAAGCTTTATTCAACAAAAAGAAATTGCTTCAACATATAATCAAAGTTGACTTTAAAATAAACCTTTAAGATTTTTTTATGAATAAAATAAAGCTTTTTGCAATTGATGTGATTGATCAGGCCCTAGATAACGGCGCTGATAAAACTGTAAATATGTATCTTGGCAGAGTTGTGATTTCATTCAATCACGTGGCAGAGATGTAGCAAGCACTAATTCTGTGCTAGGTATTGAGCCGTACAATGTGCGAATATGAAGATGTATTAGGCAATTTGTTCCCTCTTATGTACTTCCCAACCTGTTAGAGGAGGGACGATTTGGACTTGATTATCTAAGACGATGGGACTGAACTTGTATAATTAGTGCCACAAACATGGTAAAAAAGTGCTATTCAAATATGGGAAAAGAAGCCATCATTTCCGAATGAGGTAATCAGAAAAGAGAGAATGTATGAGATCTGGAACCAATATCTGCTCTTAGAAAGATGCACAGAACTTTGTTAGGTAGCGTTAGGCACGGAGTCATTCCAAAAGAAAGAACGTGTTCAGAAGGAAAAACAAATAAAAGGCAATGTCTGTTAGTGGACTGGCAATCAGTCCAGCTCAGCAAGAGCATAGAGCATGCCTAACAAAGAAGGGGAGAGCCACACGAACCTAGGAATGTAGACTCAAACCTGACATGCTGAGGAGGTTGTACTTGTTTCTCTTGGTGGACGTTGGGGAGCCATTGGGGAAATGTATGGAATGGACTGCCATGTTGAAGTTGTTTTAGGAAGAAATCTGGTGAGTGGGATGCAAAAGAGTCTGGAAGACACACTAGAGAGAGGAAGGCTAATTCTGAAGCTGTTGGGACCGGTCAGGTGTGAGGCCATATGAATAGAATAAGAAATATGACTCTTGGGAATGGGAAGGTAGGCAGATATTCAAAGCTATTGTGGGAGGAGTCCATGGGAATAGGAGCTCATTGGATGAGAAAGTTATATGTGGGACAGAAAGGCACACAAAGATCCTGAGACACAATGAGTTTAACAACGAGTTAACAAGAAAGCTGAGTTAGATTAGCACCAATAGAACTCAGTGACAAGAGGAAAGTGACTGGAAGAATAAAAAAATAGGGGCAGCTACATGTACAGTGGTACCTCGAGATACGAGTACCCTAACATATGAGATTTTTGAGATACGAGCCATCGAGCGAGCGATTTTTGCTTTGAAATACAAGCAACATTTGAGATAGGAGTAATCCCATGGATTGGCCAGCTGCACACGATCTACAAGTTTACCGTGACTCAAGCATCTCATAGTTTCCCACATCTCAAGGTTACGGAACGAATAAACTCGTATCTCGAGGTACCACTGTACACACTCTCTCTCTGTGTAGTGCCATGAATGGGAGAAAAAGAACAATGGCTTCACAGAATATGACAGCTGTGAGCATAGTGATTAGAGTGTGGAACTCTGAAGCCGGACCTCTGTGTCCAAAGTCTGGCTCTGACACTCACTCACTGTGTGAATGTAAGCTGTGTTCTTAAACTCTCCAAACCTCTGTCTGCTTATCAGTAAGACAGGAATAATAATACTGTCTGCCCCATGAGTTGAAAAGTTGGCATTCGTTATGAATCCCATATATCTTTTTTGCATTTACTCTGGTACAATGAGAGATGTGCTGGAGGATAGAGGAGATGGAACGTATAGCAAGTAGAAAGACACAACCATTCATTCATTCATTGAGGGAATTGTATCAATTGTGTGCCTACCATGTGCCAGGCTCTGTTCTGGCTATTGAGGATACAAAGTAATCAAAACAGGCAAAAATCTCTGCTCTCATATCGATTGCATTAAGGTGTAGAAGACAAATAATAAGTAAACACAAAAATGTAAGTAGGATGGTCATGCACAATAAAGGAAAATGAGGCAGAATGACCAGAGACACTGTGTTAGGCAATGGTCAGGCAAGTCCTATTTATGGGAGTGGCAGTTGAATACAGACTGGAATGATATGAGGGAATAACCATATAAATATCTGTGAAAAGAGATTCCAAGCAAAGAGAACAGTAAGTGAAAAGTCCCTGAGTTGGAAGGTGCATTATTGTCCAAAAAACAAAGAAGAGAACCATGTGGCTGAAATGGATTGCAGACTGCAGGAGCAGGAGATGAAGTGAGGGATAAAGCCAGAATGTGGATCACCCAGTACCTTGTAAGACATGGTAAAAACATTGGCTCTTGTTCTCTATGTGATGGAAGTCAAGAGGAGTAACACAAGGAATACCTTTCAATATTTGCATATTGAAAGGCTAATAAGAAGACAACTTATTGTAGAGTGAGAAGCTAAAAGAAAAAAAATAGTTACAAGCTTATAGCTACAGTCTTTTATCTGTGAAAGACAGTGGTGTCTAGGATATGGGCAGAGCAGTGAAAATGGAAAGCAGTGGTCAGATTTGGGACAAGTTTTGAAAGCAAGAACTAAAGATTAGATTTGGAGTGTGAGAACATCAAAATGAAGGAGCATGAAACTGAAGTTGAATTACAGTAAATGAATAAAGAGTGGTACCATATAGTGAAAGGGGGAAAATAGGAGGATTGAGTTTGGAGTTGGGGAGAGGAATTATGGAAGAGCAAGATTTTCATTTTGAACATAGATGGTTTATTTATTAGACAGCCATTTGGAGAAGTTGAGTCAGCGTTTGTATAGAGGTTGAGGTGGATTCTGGGAAGTGATTAAGCTGGAGATAACATCTGGGATTCATGCGCATTTACATGGCATTAGGGTCCTTGGTACTAGATGATCATCTAAGAAGCTAGTGTAGGCAGATGAGAGAAGCTTGAAGACCAACCCCTGGCTCACTCTCTGATTCTCGGGATTGGGAAAAAGAGGGGGAACAAGTGAAGGATACAGAGAAGGAGCCGCCAGCGGGATAGGAAGAAAACCAGGAGCATTTAGTAGACTATAACTCAACTCACAACGTATTTCAGAACAAAGAGTGAGAAGCTGTGTCCAATTTTCCTGACCATCTGAGAACAGATCATTTGATCAACATGGAAATTATTGATAACCTTGGCAACCATGGTTTCAATGGAGGGGAGCTGGTAAAAATGGCCTTAAATGAATAAGGAAGATTAAAATAATGTCTAGTCAACTTTAAAGGAGCTTTTCAAGCAAGGAGAGGAGTGGGGCTTGAGGTGGAAGGGAAAGTGTGTCAAGTGGGGGTACTATATCCAACAGGAGTTGTGAGACAATATTTGCATGCTTATCGGAGTTATCATTTGGAGGGAAACTAATGCTATAGAAAAGGAAGGGAGGAGAACAGAGTCCCTGAGTGGGAAAAAAAGGGATAACCACAGAGAAAGAACCAGAACCAGCCTTAGGTAAAAGTACAAAGAGATCGACCCGATTTGATGGAAAGAAAAGGAAATCATTTCTGAATGCTCCTCTTTTCTTGCCGATATGAGAACCAAGGAAACAGGTAATGGGAGTGTGAAAAGTGAGAACAGATGTCAGACATTCATCTTACAAAGTGAGACCGTGAATGACTCCAGCCACGCAGTGGCATTTCCAAATAGATGGCAGCTCACCCTGGGTCTGTGGCCATAAATACCCAGTGATCAGGGTATGTTTTTTTTTTCTTCTTCTAGAGTCAGCTATTAAGATATGTGGTAAGAGTTCGCAGGGAAGCTGATTTAACCAGGATTGTGTGTTTTTTTTTGTGTGTTTCTTTTAGGTGATATAATAGGGAAGGAGGACTAAAGGAGATGGGGGTGTTTGCAAAGGACAAAAAATAATAAATGATGATGGATTAGAAACTGAGTTTGGATGAAAATGAGGACGTGAGGGGATGAGGAACACTGGGAAGGTGGCAAAGTTAATGGATTGGAGGTTGGAGTGAAATTGAAGAATCGTTGGCAAGGGGGAAATCGAATAAGTGAGCCCGAAAGTAATAAGGTGCTGGGAAAAGGGATGATAGAAACTGACATTCTGTAGGGCGTGTGATTATTGGTTTAGTGTCTGACATGGAATTGATGTGTTGCAGGGGGAGAGAACCAATATCATTTCAGGTAACATTAGAGAACCAACAGTCCGGGGCATCGGATGGATTGTCTGCATGGGTATTGTAATTACCAAGATTGATCATAGAGGTGATTGAAAGGGAAAGGGGTCCCCAGAGACTAATATCTTCAATAAATATGGGAATATGACAGAAAACTTCAACAACAAGGGTATAGTGAATGAGTATCTCTCAATTCTTGCTTCAAGGGTGCTGGATTATTTAAGTTTAAAAATTGTACCTATTACATAATTTAAAAAAGACACCTACGAAGGAGATCATTAGAATAAGTGCAATACTATTGACATATATTTCAACTCCTTTTATGACAATTCATATATATATATATATATATATATATATTTACAATTTCTTCAATGTGTAGTAGGTTGTTTGCCAGAACATTTCATTGTATATAACAGATGCAGGAACAGAGTGACAATTCTGACTTCTAATTATAAATAATATGGTTTTCATCATTCTTCATTAAGTCCATTGACCCAGGAAGACCTGAGAAAACGTTGGCCACTTTTTGGTAACTGATTTAGAAAAGATACAAAAAATGTCCGCCGTGTGCCACCCATCTTGACTCACCGGGGTTGTTGGCCTGGGCCTCCATAGGGATCATGAGCTTGGCCCGGGTGGCTCTGCGCGCAGCCAGCGACCTCTCCAAGGTGGACATGGAACTCCCTGCTTCTTCAGTGTCCTGACCTGAAAGAAAAACCATATTCCTGAGAGACGCACTTTTTTTTCAATGACTCAACTCTATATCATATCTAGCCAGACGCGCCAATGCCTTTTTTATTTTCATGTATTAAATCGTAACATCTAATTTCTCATGACCCAAGCGATAGACCCTCACTAATAAAATTCACCTTAACCTCGTTACCCAGAAAATAACACAGCCGGGAAGAAAGAGATAAGTAGGAGGAATAGGTAAATGCGTGTCTGAAAGAGACTGTCCCGTTCTAATCACTCAATCTCATTCCACCATGCTAGAGGATTTAAAGAACAAATTATGGCCGAGACCGGTTTGGCTCAGTGGATAGAGCATCGTCCTGCAGACTGAAAGGTCCCTGGTTCCATTCTGGTCAAGGGCATGTACCTTGCTTGTGGGCACATCTCCGGTAGGGGGCATGCAGGAGGCGGCTGATCAATGTCTCTCTCTCATCGATGTTTCTGACTTTCTATCCTTCTCCCTTCCTCTCTGTGAAAAATCAATAAAATATATTTTAAAAAAAGAACAAATTATGACTTCAGCCTTCTGAGCCAAAAGTCTAGCTGGCACAAGGAGGAATCTTGAAGTGTCACACTGTAGTGCTTAAGGAAATCAAAATGCATTCAATAACTGAGTGTGACATCGATGTTAGAGACTCTGCTTGAGATATTACTCAAGGTCTAGAAAAGGGATATTCAAAAACTTATCATTGAAAATCCGTAACTGAGGTCCTTGTTTAAATAATTCAAAGCTGAGAATATCTAGTTATTCAGTTCCACATTTAAGCAACTAAAATATTTGTATTTGGTTTAAAAACCATAGCTACGCATGCTACAAACCTATCATGAGTAGATGAAGAGATTTTCTGATGAGAGCACTTGTTAATTATTCAACTCCCCATAAGCATTTCAAAAACACGAGGTCCCACAGAAAGTGAAATGCCTTACTGTCAACTCTCTAGATTTATTAGTTATACCTGGACACAGGTGTTTCTGTATCATTTTATTAAATCATTGGGGTTTTTCTTAGATCACTTTGTACATTGACAGAACCTTCAAACAGATTTCATTAAATGGGGCTGGTGATCATATCACATGATTGCATGGGGATGAGAATTGATCTTCATGGTAATCAAAGCAAAGAAACCAAATTGTCAATGTTTTCATATTTCAAGTGTCCTTAATGTGATTTTTTTAAAGCAAGGAACTGACAGCAAATTATAATCAACTTCCAATTACCCGCAGACATAGGAAACGAACAAGTGTACAATGGCTTCAACTTTGATTGTCTTGACAAATGTTTTGTTCAAGGATTAACAGAAAGCAATCAATTCATTGAAGCTTCCCATTTTCATGTTTCCCAATGGTATTGCCTGCTACCTCGTAGAAGTTTCAGGAAGCATGGCAACCATGAAAAGCAGGCAACAGGATGATAGGATAGGAAGTAAACCAGGTTAATCAAACACATTTATATCATATTATTGGTAAATAACTGCAAATTAGCTTGTAGGTGTGCTCCACAAGAGAAGGAGTGGAGGACAGCCTTTGGGGTTCTCTTTCTCTGATGGCAGAGGGGAGAATTACCTGAATGAGAGGTGCTTTTGCTCCCCATCTGGGTTTCCGACTGGCTGTGACTGACTGGGGTGAGCTCTTGGCAGCTTTGGATGGGGGTGTCCCTCCCGGTAGCGTCCGTGCCTGGTGGCTTCTCGATGTTCTTCATCTCCATCTCCTCATGATGGATCCAGAGGTCAGGGGGCCGCAGGTCCTTCTGGCTGCCCTTCCTCTTGCCCACGCTGTGGGTGGCCCGTTTCCTAAGGGACAGAAGTAGCAGGCAGACGTGAGGGCCTCGCCTCAGTGGCCCTGTCTCTCTCTTCTCTGTGCATCCAAGTGAGAAGCGGGAAGGAAGCAGACACACTCCCAGGAGGAAACGGTGAGAGCCAGGAATTGGCAGACCTTTGCCCCTTCCCCAGGAGTGCCATCACGTGACAGGAAATGCGGTGCTGAATCTCCAGGGTCTCGAGTTGTAAGGTACCTGACTGCAGCATCTGCTTGCGAGATAAAGGAAGAGACTGCTTTGCAAAGGCAAATAGAAATGAAAAGGCCAGAGTCTGTGCCACCAGCCAAGGCGGAAGCTTAGAAGGAGGTCTACACCTCCGCTGTATAATTTCACGCGCCATGGGGAAGCTTATTTGTGGGCAAGAGACCACACCAGGAAGTTCTTAAGAGAAGAAAACTCTTTCCTGGTGGAGCCACTCAGTGTCTGGATTCAAACACAGTAAGACCCATCCTTCTGAAGAGAGAAGGGCACCCTTGGAAGTGTGATTCAAATGCCTCTTACTGGACTCAATACAAATGGTGGCCCCACCATGATCACTCAGTGGTTGAGCATCAATTTATGAACTAGGAGGTCATGGTTTGATTTTCAGTCAGGGCACATGCCCAGGTGGTGGGCTCAATACCCAGGAGGAAGCCAATCAATGATTCTCTTTCATCATTGATGTTTTTTTTCTCTCTCTCATTTCCTCTCTGAAATCAATAAAAATATATTAAAAAAGAATTTTGTAATCCTAAGAGGACCATTTTTCAGTGGTCCTCTCTCCTTGGACTTAGTGAGATTCTCAGTCAGGACACATGCCCAGGTTGTGGGCTCAGTACTCAGGAGGAAGCCAATCAATGATTCTCTTTCATCACTGATGTTTATTTTCTCTCCTTTCTTCTCTGAAATCAATAAAAATATATTAAAAAAGAATTTTGCAATCCTAAGAGGACCATTTTTCAGCGGTCCTCTCTCCTTGGGCCTAGTGAGATTCAACGCTTCTCTGCATGCTAAGTGAAGTGGCAGGATGCTCGTACTAGCCATTCTCTGCAGCAGGGCGAGTAACCGATGGTCTAGAGGCCAGATTGGCCCGCTGCCTGCTCTTGTAAATAAAGTTTTATTGGAATCCTGCAGAGCTCATTCACTTCTGCAGTGTAGTGTTGAATAAGTGCAAACAAAGACCACGGGTCTTGCAAAGGCTGAAATATGTACCACCGGGCCTTTTCCAGAGAGTTTTCAACCTCTGTTTTACAGTTTCATAATTTCAAAAAATCGCTACTTATAGGTTTTACTTCTTTTAAAATAACAGTCCCTCTTCATAAGGCAAATGTCAGAGAGTTAAAATCTAACTTTGGTCATAAGCCCAGAGGAATAGCTCCTTCTCACATTCTTCACTCGCAGTGCTTTGCAAGAATAATTTTTTTTTTAATTTTTTACAGAGAGGAAGGGAGAGGGAGAGAAAGTCAGAAACATGGATGAGAGAGACAGTGATCAGCCTCCTCCTGCACATCCCCCACTGGAGTTGTGCCTACAAGCAAGGTACATGCCCTTGACCGGAATGGAACCTGGGACCTTTTTCAGTCCGCAGGCCGCTGCTCTATCCACTGAGCCAAAGCGGTCTTGGCAAGAATAACTATTTTTTATCATCGCAAAATGGTTTAAACAAACGACTCAGGGAAAACTCTCTGTAACCTTGCAAAGCCATGGAGAGTGGCTCTGTTTTCCCAACTATTGAATAAGATGCGTGCCCGTATTAGGCAATTAATACATGTTTAATGGTGTGACTTGTTCCATTTTCCTGAATAGTCTTTCCTCTGGCTTTCTTGAAGCGAGCTGATGGGTGTAAAACACAAAGAACCCCAGACTGAATATCTACCTAGCAGTTTATGGGGAAAACAAGGCAGTGTTTCTTGCTCTAATATTTTCCCTCCAAGTAGCTGCATTTTGCTGATTTCCTGGAAGCAAGATCATACTGACTCTAGACAATTGTTCCTTCTTTTTTTTTAAAAAAAAATTATTGATTTTTTTTTACCGAGAGGAAGGGAGAGGAATAGAGAATTAGAAACATCGATCAGCTGCCTCCTGCACACCCTCCACTGGGGATATGCCCGCAACCAAGGTACATGCCCCTGATGGGAATTGAACCTGGGACCTTTTGGTCCACAGGCCAACACTCTATCCACTGAGCCAAACTGGTTTCGGCTAGACAATTGTCCCTTCTTCACTATGTGTCAAGAACCCTAAGTACTGAAAATGCAAAGATAGGTGAGACATTGGGAGCTTAATAAATGTACAAAGAGGCATGGCTCCTGGGAATTTCTGGTTTGTGGACTAAGGAGTGTGCACTGGGACATGGTAGGTAGGAAAGCTGAAAAAGTAGAGGGGGCCAAATCACAGGAGGCTGTGCCTCCAATAGAAATGTTTTTAATAATAATAAGTCTGCGGGGAATTGCAGAAAGAGTTATAGCTCAGGACTCAACATGAATCAGGGGCTACTTTATATGATGCAGATCAAGTACTTACTCAGCACATAGTAATTACTTGAATTAAATAATAAGAATTTTTATTATTGACAAAATTATCTCTGAAGATTTTTAAAAATTGATTTTTAGAGAGAGAGGGAAGGAAATAGAGAGAAATATCAACGTGAGAGTGAAACATCCACTGGGGATCCAGTCAGTAATTGGGACTCGTGCCCTGACTGGGAATTGAATTGGTCACCCTTGGGTGCAAGGAACAACACCCAAACCACTGAGCCACATGGGGCAGGGCCTAAAAAATATTTTTTTTCTAGATTCTTCTTTGATTCTTTATTGGCTCACCTTGCATATAACTGATTATTATAAAATAATTTTTTTTCACTTTTAATTGTTATGCTGGGGACATGAATGGGTAAGAATGAATACTGATTGAGAATACATTTTATTTGAATGCGCCCTTCAAAATCCTACATGACTAGTATCATTTCAGATGTCCATTTGTCAGATTATAATGAACTAGTAAGTTCAAGTTCTCATTCTGTGCTTAGCAATCCTTTGCCATAGAGCTCTGTATTAATGCTATTAGTCACGTAGACATGTGTCCAAGATCTGAAGGGAGATGGAGGTGGGAACACTGCCCCCTGGGAATTTTAGGAGGGCTGAAGGCAGAAAGAAGACCTGAACTGAGGTGAAAATTGATTATAATTTAACTGGGAAGAATATGTTGGGAAGTATAAAAACCTGCCCTGAACCCTCCATCCAAATCCTTTCCAAAGGTGTCTAATTCTCTATAGTGATTATTTTTATTCTACTACCTGCTATTAAAAATGTATTAGAAAACCAGGGAAAATGTGTCTTAGATTCTCAAATAAACCTGTATTTTCTGAGATGGAATTCAGATATTTCGTGGTACAAAGTGGTTGAGAGTTAAAATCTCTGTGTGATAGATACTGAAAAATGATAAAAATGTTAAAACTGTGAAAATCAGTGCAAGTGACCTAGAGTAATTAAGGTAGAGTAGATTTTCTTTAAGAGTTTAAACATTTGATCCTGAGTAGTTAATTATTTTGGTCAGGATTTGAATGTGTGCTAATATGCAAAACTTGCTGTGTGCCTGTCAAATCAAATAGGAGGTCTTAAATTTTATTTACGTATTAAAATTTAATGTGTCCAGACAAATTGTTGGTCATCTACACATATGATAACCATGTGTCTTGGATTCCCAGGATATTCTCAATGTCAAATATATTGTCTTTAGTACCTATGGATATGTTATGACTTACCAAATCATGTTGTATATTTTGGCCAGAAAAATGTTATGGCTTTATTAAAAACAGAACACACCATATCAAATAAAGCTTTCATAAAATAACTTTTCTCTGTTATGAAATCCTATAATCTCACTAATTCTAAATGTGTAAGGGGAGTCTCTTCAAAGTAGTACATTTTAAATCAATAATTAAAAAAACTAAAAAATATTTTTATTTCATATTAATTTGAAGCTAAATGCTGCTATGTGTTCTATAACTTAGTAGTATTCCATGGGGAATTTCAGCGTTTATAAGGTAGAGGGGAAGATAAAAAGCATTTAGTCCAATTTCTCATTTGAGCAAACTAAGAGGAATTAGCTCTTCCCTGAGGTTTAATTAAATACCATTGATTTAATTACATGAGTGGTAGAATCAAAACAAGATCTTGGGTTCTAACTTCTGGTAGTTTTTTTTACATCATAACAAATAAAATCTCCCAAACCAGAATACGAGTCAATCAGATAACCCACCTCCTTAGTATATATGAGGTCTCTATGATAAACTATATGAATATGATTAACCCTAGAATAAAATGCACAGACACTGACTTGAATGAGATATTGCTGATAGTATACACACATATGTTTCAAGTCAATTTGAATGCGATGCACGTCCCCTAATAAAACACAGAGAAAACTTACATCCTCAGCACTTCCAGATAGAGAGATAATGAAGAAGTCCATGAGTTGATTCCCTATTTCACCTTATTAATTACATTAAACTCCCATTTTTTTCCCTGAGAGCCCCAGAAGGGGCAATATTTCTGATTCAAATTGGAATCGACTTTGCTTTCATCTGCATTACTTAATTCGTCCTAAAAGGCTCAGTGGCATTGGGGTAGGAGTCCTCAATGAAATCAAGGAAAGCTAAATGAAAACTCAGAAATATCTAGAAGGATAAACTTCTTGTTCTTCCTTTTCTGTTCACATATAAAAGAGACAAAAATGAATGTCAACGGTCTGTGACTGAATAAAGGTGTATGCATAAACATGGTGAAAATGTGCCCAATAAATATTGAGAGGCTGGGAGAAGAAGGAGGCCGGAAATACAGAAAAAACTCACAATCCACTTTCTTTGTGATTTCAGCTATTAATGGAATGGTTCGTTCTTTTGTTCTTAAAACCAAGTCATAGACAGAGCTCAGCCTCTACTCATTCTAAATAAAATCTTTAAGTTCTGACCAAGGTGCTTAGTATGGAATTTAAGATAATTTGAGCGATTCTCTAAATAGTATCAAATCCCACTTTTGCACATTGAGAAGACCGGTATTTTCTCTGTGGATGAACGAAATATGTCCAGTATTCCAGTTCACTAGGTCAATATCACCCTCAAATATCCTTCTTGCAATGATAAAAATGGAAAACAAAACAAAATACCTTGCTACAGATGGTTGAGCTATCAAATTTAATTTTGTGAATTCACTGATGTTTTCATAACTCTCAAGAAACAGGTTAAGTTGGTACAATATCCTCCCGACTTCCACTTTTGTGACTCTTCCTCAGCTCTGCTTCAGACGCCCAGTGCCATGATGTTCTACCGGTCTACACTTGCTCAACCTCTTTCTTGGAAATGCTGGGCCAAGAGATTTTTTAATGTTTTATTCAAGTCTGTTCCCCACCCCCCACTACCCCCAAAGCCTTACTAAGTACCCAGCACTCAAGAAGCTCTGTGTGTATCAATTCTCGAATGCTCATGTATAAGACTGGTCTTATTAGGCCCAATTTTCTGATTTCTTGTTTGGACACAATGCACCAGCACACCAGCTTCAAGACAGCCAATCACATGGATGAAGCTAGATACCAAAATTTTCGCTACATATATATAAATTAAATACAAAGAAAATAAAAATTTCAATCCCCCTATGTGATATTCTTCAATATGTATATATTCCTTATCCTTTTTCTAATCACCTCACTTCAAGATGCTGGAAGATTCACTCCAGATCACCAAGTACAGCCACAGGAATTTTTCAAAAGAGCAAGGCTAAGGGATTAGCAAGGGAAGAGGGGAAATTATTTGCTAGAGAATCTCTCTTAAAACTTTGAAAATTAGTATAGTGATCTTTAGTAGTTCAAGTGGAGTAGACTTCATTTAGGAGTTTAAACATTTGTTCCTCAGTCCTGAAATATGCCATGCCAGAAAAAATAAAAACCACAACACACACAACACAACACACACACACACACACACACACACACACACACACACACACATACAAACACACAAACACACACACACACACACAGAACAACAAGGGAAGAGCTTATAATAGCCAATCCAGTAAGAGTCAGATGGACTTGAAAAAGTACTAAATTGTCAAGGATGCAGAGAACAACCTGGAGGTTACTGCTGACTCCCACAACAAACTGGATGGTACGAGGTTCATATGCTGGTTAGGGGGTGTTGGTGGAAGGGGAAAAGTAGAATTAAAACAACCTTTCCACTCTAAATTGCGTACTTCGATGTCTCAAGCTCTGCTTGTGCTACAACCTACACCTACATAATATGAAAATCCTTTGAAAAACCCTTGAATTATTACAACTTCTGGAATCAGCACAGACAGGAAATATGAACCATTGTGAATTCCCGACTCTCTCCTCCTCCCTAATTTCTGCCTCCAAACGAAACACTCTCCAGTATTGCCACTGCAGTGTGTCTGGTATTCTGCAATTACAGTGTAGTTATTCACGCAGCAAGCATTGATTAAATGCCTACCGGTCTCCTCGCCCAAAGTGATAAACACTTTGAGAAGAGCACACCTCTTCCACCTTTTCCAGATAACTGCAGAGAGGGCCTTCAGGAGGGACAAGGTGAAGTCCATTCTTTAAATGCGACTTTGGGAACACCTGCTATCACCTGAAAGCAAGAATCTGGCCTCAAGAAGTGACATCAAACAGAAATGCCAAGTGGATCTGTCAGATTCTACTCTTCAGTCTGCAAGTCTAGGCCTCACTCAATTCAGTTAATGGGCCCAGACTGGACCAAAGGCAAGGCTCTGCCCAGGCCAGCAGATAAGGAACAGGTGTGCATTATGAAAGAGCAAGGAAGAGGGCTTTCAAAAATATCACGCAAAGGGATGGTAGTTGGGTGGAGCGCAGACTTCTCTCCCTGGGGGAACCAGCTGTTACCTACTTTCTCTGCTGGGCTGAAGAGCGTCGGGTGCAGATCACGGCTGCGATGGCCACCACCAGCACGGTGATGATGCCGACGGTGACCACAATGATCACAAGCAGGCTGCTGTTCTTCTGAGGAGTGACGCTGCCATGAGGGGGGTGCATCTGGCCAATGGGTGGTTCTGGGAAAAGACAGGCAAATGGAGATCAAGTTGAGGGAGACATGGCGGCCCGGTGTTTATCCAGCTCTCTGAAGGATGGGGAGCGCCCCTATGGCTCAGAGTCTGGCTTCCACGGAGAACAAAGCAGTGAAAACTGGGAAGAAAGACCTAAGGGACCTGCCCAAGATAAATGAAAGCTATCCCCACGCAAAAGCTTATTCAACAGCTTTCAGAGTGACATTATCCAAAGCAAAAGTGGAAACCCACGTGCCCATCAACTGGTGAGTCAATAAACAGATAGGGTGCATCCACACAATGGAACACCATCCAGTCATCAAAAAGGAAGAAGGTACTGATACATGGTGCAACATGCATGTATCTTGAAAACATCACGCTAAGCGAGAGAAGCCAGGCACAGAAGGCCAACTATTGTAGAATTCCACTGATAGGAAATAGCTAGATTGGCCACTCTCTAGAGAGGAAAGCAGATTAGAGTTTGGCAGCCGGTAGGGAGAGAAGTGAAGAGGGAAATACTGGGAAGGTGTACAGATTTCTCTTTGGGGCAATGAAAATGTTTTGGAATGACACGGTGATGGCGGTACAATCTGTGAACAGAATGAAAAAGCACTGAACTGTGCATTTTAAAAGGGAGGATTTAAGTTACCTGAATTTTATCTGAATTTTAAAAAAGCATTATGCTATCTGATTACCAGAAAGAGGGAGGGGAGGAGGAATGCTACTTAGTACTGTAAGAATTCAGGTGGGACAGGAACCAGCGGAGGCTGTGCTTTCTAGAAAAGGCGATTTATTTGATGCTATGAAAGACGAACTCCTTGGCACCTATTACTCACAATTTACCTCCATTTCCTGTAAGAAGCTATCTATGGAGCACAATCTATTTTCAACCTGTCGAGAGTATGAATCCCATTTGAAGGCAGCCGATGGGTTTGAAAGAATGTCACACAGTTCTGATATGAATGTTCTCCTGTGTCAGCAATAGTAGCACATGGTAGACAATATTTAGGCAAAACGTAACAGACTAATAAGACAGTTTTGTAATTTGCTTATGTAAATAAGAATAGCTAATTGACCTTCTAAATTACTTTCTTTAAATCCAAGTCAGTGATCAATCAATCTAACGAACAAAATTGATCCAGAGACATGGACGCATGGAACAGACTGTGGAATCTCAGAGGAAAGGCAGGGTGGGGAGGGTGGGTGGGAAGAGACCAACCAGTGAACTTGTATGCATATATGCATAGCCATGGGCACAGACAGTAGGGGGGTGAAGGCTTGGGGTGGGGAGGGTGGAGGTAGAGGCAGGCTAGAAGTCAACGGGAGAAAAAAGGGGGCATAATGTAATACATTCAATAAAGATTAGAAAAAAAGAAATACCATGTTCTATGTCATGTTTGTTATTTCAAGCTGCACATTTAAAAAATTACATATTAGATGATAGCTTTATAAATTAACTTAGAAAGTTGCAGAAAGCAATGACTTTGGATATTTTCCCAGACCTAAGTTTGAAACTATTTCTCTAGTAACCTATATAAGCCTTCTATACTCCTTGAGCAAAATGTTTGGGCCGTTTGCACCTCAATGTTATTTTTCTCTTGTAAAAAAAAATAATACTTATTGGATTCAGTTACTGTCAGGATTAAAGAAAATGTATACAATATACCAAGCAACCTTTCAGCGCCTGGCACAGAGTAAATGCTCATAATATCACTAAAGGCCTAGTACACAAAATTTGTGCATGGGTGGGGGAGGGGGTCCCTCAGCCCAGCCTGCACCCTCTCCAATCTGGGACACCGTGGGGGATATCTGACTGCTGGTTTAGGCCCCAGGGATTGGGGACCACTAGCCCTAACCATTCACCTGCCTGCCTGATTGTCACTAACCACTCTGCCTCCTTTCCTGATGTCCCTCATTGCTCCCCTGCTGGCCTGATTGCCCTTAACTGCCTCTGCCTTCTGACCTAGTCACCTCTAACTGCCCTCCCCTGCCAGTCTGGTCACCACTAAATGCCTTCCCTGCCAGCCTGGTTGCCCCTAAATGCTCTTTCCTGCTGCTTGATTGCCCCTAACTGCCTCTGCCTCAGTCCCTGCCACTGTGGCTTTGTCTGGAAGGATGTCTAGTCTAATTAGCATATTACACTATTATTAGTCTAGATTATTAGTATAGGTTGTACTACTGAAATCTATATATAGACTGGTAGCTATGATATGAAATGACCACCAGAGGGCAGACACTCAATGCAGGAGCTGCTGAGCTGTGGTGACTTGGCAGTGGTGGTTCTTGGGTGACACACCCCAGAATTGGGCTCCCTGCTCTCTGGTTCTAGGGTGTGTCACCCGAGAACCACCTTTTCAAAATCTGGGACCCCTCAGGGGATGTCTGAGGGACCCCACCTGGCAGAGACTCCGCTCACTTTACAGACACCCTTTGAGCTGTGGAACTGCCCTAAGTGTGGCCAGCTGTAGAGGGACTAAGGGAGGTTGGCTTGAGGGCATGTCCAGCCAAGGTGCCCAGTCCTGCCCTACTGGCCACCTTCTAATTAATTACCTTTCAATGTGCACAAATCTGTGCACCAGGGCACTAGTATTAAAATGTTGCCTAATTAATAACTCCTATACCATTTATGACTTCTAAATTATAATTTTTTTAATAAATAATCCTCAATGTGAAAGATAAATGAACTAAAAATGAATATAACCACCAACCCAATACTTGCCTCAAAATCAAAACACTATGGACAAGTTATCTAAGAATCATTGCTTTTTTGAAAAGACATTCACCTACACTTAAATAAATTATTGCTGATTCATTATTATTGGAAAAATAATTAGTACTTCTGATATACATGGAATATCAGGGGGAAGGGGGTTTCCCAAAAGTTTTTAATAGCACTATCTGTTAAAATATTCTGATTATAAATGAAAGACATAGGATTTCCTTGAAATAATCCTACATTTACTACAAAGAAATGGGGTAATGACAGGTCAGAACTTTCTGTATCACAGTTTTACTTAGAAATTAAAGTCACCTACAGTGGTATCTCAATATGCCTTTTCTGTGCTTAATAAACTAATTGACTAGCATGAATTCACCTTTCCATGAGAGCTGAGAATGGAGACAGCTGGGGATTTCATGGATTTTTGTTAGCATGACTTAAATGTAAAGGGTTCACCATTTCTAATAAAGTTGGTTTGAGTTGTACACAGCAATATGCCTTTGAACATTTCTAAAAATCTTGTAAACTAGAAGCTTTCGAATTTTTACTTGCTTTCTCTCTACTCAGGAAGACATCACATTTCAAGTACAAAAAAAACAGGACTGCTGAGCATTAGAGAGATTCTAGTGAGATCATTTTCCTCAGAGAGTGAGGGTTCATGAGAACTTTCATATAAATCTTTCATTTCAGTCCTTTCTGGTGTCTTCATAAAAGTTCCATCAGTTTAAAAGTTGGCATTTGAGGTCTTGTATTAACTTCCTGATTTCAATTCAAAAGCTGAGTAATCAGATTATCAGACATCAAACCATCAGTTAAGAAAGACAAATTTTATGGTGTCTCTGGATGTAGCTAATCCTCATTATTTGAGGGATTTGTATTCTATGAAATACTGAATACAAAAACAATGAATTAGAGAATACTATGTATTGCTTCTAGAAGAAATACAGGGTTTGGTTCATGTATTCCCTCTGGTTACAAAATTTTTTATCAACCAATTAATATAAAACCTTGTTTTATGTGTGTTTCTATTTAAAGACACCTTATTTAATAGTAATGCTGATTCATTTAATGGAACTCACAGCCAACAGCACGCTATAACTCATGCCTAGTGGAGTTTAGTCAACACATATTTCCCCCAAAATGCACATGACAGCGTTTTGAGCAGTAAGAGCATGGACATCCTTCAGCACCACATTTAGGGGTCACTTAATGTAGTAAAACCACCAAAAAAAATACAACGATGACCAAAATTGGCATGAAGTACATATATCACAGAAAGGACCCTCATATATGATCAGAGCGCTGGAATAAGGCCTTGTGTCTCTTGTCCTATCTCAGCTGAGTTTGTGAGCAATGGGTTTCTCAAGTATTCGACGTGTTCACAAATGACCATAATTGCAAGCATTGCAATGGGGGTTAAAAATGCATTTTAGCAAGAAGGTGAATTCACAAATACAGAACCTGTGAATAATGACGATTAACTATATATTGAAATACATCAAAGGCTGCTCCAAATTAGGAAGGTTTTTGGAGTTTATGAATCTAGATTAGTGCAGTTCAGAATTTTGGGGTCAGCTTGACGCAGAAGGGGCGAGATGACATTGGCCACCTCCCAGGCTCAGAGGGGAGGCTGCCTGGTGTAACTCAAAGCCTTACAAATGTCCCCAGGACACTGTGATCACTTCACGAGAGAGTGGATGCAGCACACTGACCTCTGGCCCTGTACAGAGTTGGCACTCAGCCAACACCATGATGATGTGGCTCAGTTACCTCATTCTGTGTAAGTTTCCCAAATTAAAGGAAAAGACACTACACTATGCATCTGTTCCTGATGTCAGCATAAAATGTGGGTATCCAGGGTCTGAGTAAGCCAGATCTGACTATTTCACTGATAACAGTGAGAAAGGAATCAATTTTATTTTACATCACGTGAGCATTACATTCATTGTTTACTTTCATGATGTTTGACCACCATCAATGATTTCACCCCTTTTCTATTAAATCTAATAAAAGCAAACATAGATATTTTATGATCTGGTTACAAAATTTTTATCAACCAATTAATATAAAACCTAGTTTTATGTGTGTTTCTATTTAAAGACACCTTATTTGATAGTAATGCTGATTCATTTAATGGAACTCACAGCCAACGGCACTATATAACTCATAGGTATAAAGTTTTGTTCACGATTAGGAAAATTCATTCATTTTTTCTAATACTTTGTAAGCTTTCCAAAATATTTTATGTTTCTTCTCAGATGTGCCCTCATAAACGCTGCCAGAAGCTTATCGGTAGACCAGTAGTCTGTGTGCTTGATTCTCTTACAGAAAACAAAACCAAGTGTTGAATCAGGAGTCCTGGCTCCTATTTTTGAGGACCTGGTTCCATGGCCACAATGGCTGGGCCCTACTAGCTACGCAATGCCAACAGGCAGGTAAAGGATGTGAACATTAGGTTCACCTGCCCGTTCTGAGGAGAGATGATCCAATGAGCTTCTAGTGCAGGACTGAACTTCTCTCCTCCAGCTTCAGGCTTCCCTGATAACAGTTTCATTCGTAGAACACTTTGAACTCAATATACCCATATTTTCCAGCATATAAGATGACTGGGAGTATAAGACGACCCCCAACTTTTCCAGTTAAATATAGAGTTTGGGATATACTCACCCTATAAGACAACACCTGGAATATAAGACGACCCCTGACTTTTGAGAAGATTTTCCTGGGTTAAAAAGTCGTCTTATACGCCAGAAAATACGGTATGTTTTAAACATTTATAAGTCTTTGAATTTGAACTGAAATTCAGATGGCATTGAATTTTCCCAAGCATTTTCCCCTGAAATATGTTGCCATAAGGTCATTAGCTGGAAGAGATCTTACAGATAATCTAGCTCAATGTTCCCTACAATAAACTATTAATCAGCATTAGGGGGAGAAAAGTCCCTTCATCAATTAAGTCAGAAAACATATTTATTTGAACATGCCTATCGGAACTGTGCATTGCCAAGAGAGATTGGGCAGGGATGTTAGAGAATGTATCTGGTTATTCCATCAACATGAATGGAAGATCCAGTTAGGTGCTGTGGATATGATGTTATGATCAAAACATGAGGGACCTTCGAGGGCATTATGCCAAGTGACATGAGTCAGGCAGAGAAAGACAAATGCTGTATGAATCACTCATATGGAGAATCTTAAAAAAGCTGAACTCATTGAAACAGAGACTAGAATGACAGTTACCAGGGGTTAGGGGATTAGGGAAATGGTCAAAAAGTACAAACTTCTAGTTATAAGGTGAATATATTCTGCAGACGCAAGGTACAACATGGGGATTATATGGATATATTTATTGCATTATATACTTGACGTTTCAAAAAAAAGTTGCTAAGAGACTTTCATGTTCTTATTATATAAAATGGTAATTATGTGATGCGAGGGAGGTGTTAGTAAGCTATAGTGCTCAACATTTTGCAAGATCTAAGCATATCAAATCAACACATTATATACCTTCAATTTACCCTCTGTTATATGTCAATTATATCTCAATAAGCCTTGCAGGGGGGCATAAAAGTAGTCAAGCATGCAAGAATAAACTCTTTGAGATAAAAAGCATATAGTTTTGATGTAGCCATAGGTAGTTAGACCGGTTGGACCAGTGAAAGGAAAAAGATATTCTATATTAAATGACCCGTCTTTTCCTTTCCTAAAACGAGTGTCCTAAAACATGGGTCACCATGACATGAATAGTAAAGCAGGTTACTTTTCACCTGGGCTGAAAGTGGAGCTGTTAGGAGTTCTGAAAACTCTCTCTGAGCTCAATATACCCGTATTTTTCCAGTAGAGTGGAGAGGGAACAACAGCCAGGCTGTGGAACCATGAGTCAGTATTTATAGGTTCATACTCATTATTTCACGATAATTTGCGTGCCACTGTCTTTTTGAATATCGTGTGGCCTGAGAACAATTTTCAAAGGAGAATATTGTGATTATTCTCCACCTACCGCCCCTAAAAAAAGACACACAAAACAAAACAAACAAACAAAAACACAAAAAACCTAGAGGCATGGTTTTGTTTTTTCCACATGGAGTTTACTACTTACTGGAAAAGACATAGTGAACAAATGATGAAGCAAATAAACATCAAATTACAACTGCAATTGGTGTTTAACACAAAAGTGGAGTTTATAGAGAAAGATGTAATATGAGGAGGAAATGGCCATGGGAGGAGAAGGGAGGAGATAAAAGCCTCACCATGGAAGGAACATTTAGGCTGAACACGGGGCATTTCTAGGAGTTAGTGCCTATTCCTCTAGGGCAGCGGTTCTCAACCTGTGGGTCGCGACCCCTTTGGGGGTCGAACGACCCTTTCACAGGGGTCGCCTAAGACTATTGGAAAACACCTATTTCCCATGGTCTTAGGAACCAACACACAGCTCCTCGGTGTAGCAAAATGTAGCAATGTAGTTTACTGTTGTCATATGAAGACTGTTACCCATGCTACACCACTATTCAAGACAAAATTTCACTTATTTGTAATTAGAAATAAATATTTCACAATATACAATTACATATTGTTTTTGTGATTAATCACTATGCTTTAATTATGTTCAGTTTGTAACAATGAAAATACATCCTGCATATCAGATATTTACATTACAGTTCATAACAGTAGCAAGATTACAGTTAAGAAGTAGCAATGGAAATCATTTTATGGTTGGGGGTCACCACCACATGAGGAGCTATCTTAAAGGGTCGCGGTATTAGGAAAGTTGAGAACCACTGCTCTAGGGAAATGAGAGCAGGTCATGTGTCTGGAACATTATTAGAGCAGAAGGGAAATGACACAAAGGAGAGAGAGAATGAGAAATAGGACCCAGTTCACAGAGCTTTGCAGATCACGGTCAATGACCGGAAGTGGAATCACAGAGCATTTAGGTTTTCAGGAAGGAACAGGCTCGATCACATTAAGAAGGCATCTCTCCCCGCTGCGTGGAGTGGAGCTGGTGGTGAAAGTGGAGATGCCAGCGGAGAGAAGATTGAATTTCTCCAGGTGAGAGAAGATGTTAGCTTGAACTGAGATAGTGGCCATTACAATCACACAAAGTGGACAGTGACCCAATATAGTTTGAAAGTAAATGAACAAAGGAGATTGCATGTGGGGGAGGTAAGGAAGGAAGTGTCAGGTTCAGGCTTAAGTAATACAGGTAGTCCTCAGGTTATGTCAAACTCGACATAGTAATTTCATGGTTATGTTGCCATCTCCCATTTATTTATAAAAGAACAGTTCTGTCATTTCGATGTATGTGCATATGTGCTTTATGCTTTTTATTATTTATTTGCCACAAGTAAAGGTCAGGAATTGTTATCTTTCTTTTACATTTTGTTTCTGTTTCACTTCATTCCTGCTGTATCTGTGCTCCCTGTGAGTGACGTGGGTGCTCATGGAGGTGGGTTCTGACGGCGAAAATCCTCGTTACGTCGCCATAGAAACAGATCTCCAACGTAACCCGAGGACTTACTGTAGTCTTTATGCTTGAGATGAGGGGGAGGAAGTTAGGGCAGGCTCAAGGAGGGCAGACAAACGTTCTGTCTTGAATATGTCAGGTGGAGATCTTTGGCACATTACAAAGAGGCAGCTAGAATTCGGCAGTTTCCACAGAGATGGAATGTGACGCCTGGGAGTGGATGAGATCACCAGAAGCAAGCGTGAGGAGAGAAGCTCTCTCAAGACTCAGATCTAGAGTTGAGGCAGAAGGGGAAGACCTGGCCAAAGAGCCATGAAAGGTCAAACACGTTTCCCAATGTTCAGTCAACGAAGCTCTTTTTTTTTTCTCAGAGCTTCTCCTGAGACCTGGTTCAATGGAACAACTTTTGGGGAAGAGTCATCTAGATCCGTGATTTTTATCTGGGGAGATTGTGCCCCTCTTCTCCCCTAAGGGGAAAGTGGGCAAAGTCCAGAGGTATTTTTGGTTGTTACGTGGAAGGGGGCAATATGACTGGCATCTAATGGATAAAGGCCAGGGATGCTGCTAACCATCCTACAGTGCAAATGTACAGGACAGGTTTCAGAGCAAAAGATTACCCAGTGGCAATAGCTTTGAGGCTGAGAAATCCTGACCAGCTAAATAGGTCCTACGTTCAGATGAAAAACTGAAACCCGAATTGCTTAACTGACATAATTCCTGGCAACGTCAGTTCTAGAAACTGGGATTTGTCTGGGATCCTTGAAATCATTTGGGATAGATATTGGTGGGAAGATCCTTTTATAGACTAGAATCTGAGACCCTGGACCACTTCAATAATCTTTCCACACACACAAAAAAGTGTAAAATTTTATCTCTGGACCTTTCCTGAGGTAGTCTGTTGAATGTTTTATAAGCAGCTTACCAACCTATGTTGATCATTTCATGCAAATATGGAAAGAGTTTTCGTGTATATTTTATTTAGATTCGTTTAAATGGTATTGAGTTCTGAAAAGAATAAAGAAAAGTTTTCTAAAACTAGAGACAAGTAATGGTATTTTCTCCTGAACACAGAGTACAAGACATGTTTTACAGAATCTATAATATGCTCCTGAATATTCAAAAATTAATTAATAACAATGATTTTTAAATAACATGTCACCAAAGTATCACCATAGTTTTGAACATAGTTTTAATTTAGTTTTGAAGGTTGAGGTCAATATAACAACATTTTTTTTTGGTAGGCTTCATAGATTTCTTAACCCAAGTTACTAATTTTTAAATTATTGGAAGAGCAAGCCACAAAAATAAACTGGTGATTTATCATCCTCACTAAGAAAAACATGATGTAATTGAAGTAATTTTCACTCTTCATGTCATCCAGACAGACATAAACTACAAAGTCACATTTTACCGGAGTTGAAGATGTTTCTGCTTTAAAAATGGGGACTATAATTCAAAACCGAATGCCTCATCAAAATAAAATACTACCGTATCACCACATATTGGCTTTGAGTCTGCTTGTCATCATAAAATAATTTGGCGACCTCTCCAGTATCCTCAATTTAATTAAGGGCTTCCAACTATAACAGTAAACATGAATTATATCTTTGTTTGTCTTTTTTTTGAATTCCATTTTGCAAGGGTGACATGCTTAGGAGAAAGTAAATGACTGGCTAGGTCTAAATCTGTTTGCACCTGGCTTGAGTATCCTGACAATAAGCCATTGTTTTCTTACAAGGCATTGAAAGATGAATCCAGCAAGGCAGAGAAAGAGACAAGCTCCATAATCCTGTCACTCTAAGAGGAGATGTAAGGAATTTGCATTATATATAAGGTCCAAAACTCAAATTTTAAAATATTCTCACTGAGAGAACCTACCTTTTAAAGATGGGGTGAGGTTAGAGTTTTATCAGTCAGGCTATCATTTGTCCATCTAATTGGAAAATATATCTCCTTCCTCAGACTTTACGACATTAGTAGGATTTTAATCAAAAGCTCCAGTTTTTGGATGCCTTTGCCGATTTGCTTGCAATAGCATAAACTAAAATCAAATTACAAATTTGCTACCATTTATCTGCTAGCTAAACAGAAAAGGAAGTAGATTAAATTTGCCTGCCACCATCCCTGTCTCTCTGAGGTTATCAATTCATCTTAGTCAAGCAGCCTGCCATAATTTGTTATTCCAGCAGGGACTCTAGAAATATTTCAGTTGTTCATCCTATCTATATAAGAATATCTAAAACTCCATAAATTGATGCAGAAAATTAAGAAGGAATAATGCCAATAATCTAAACTGGTTTTAAGTAACTAATACCACTCATCTATTTTATCTTCATGACTTTCTCTAGTGAGATAATGTGTATCAGATTAAGTTAATCATAATTACATTTACAATTATATTTTCTCTAGGAATATTAAATAAAATGTAAAAAATACAATTCTCTCAATGACTGCAATTCTCTTCATGTGAGGTCTGACTTCCATGAAAAGTTCTTATTGACTAACCCCAACATCAAATTTGTCTTAGGGTTTCCTTTCAACAAGAGAATTTGTTTTATCTGGAAGAGCAAATTCAAATAGTCAATACCAAGGTTTTAAGCTTGATTCCAAATTAGAATTGCCACATTTAATAATTAAAAGTAAAAATACAGTTATCTGAATTATTTCTAGCTTCTTATGTATATGTACATTGAAAAAAATATTACTATGACTATCCCTTGCAATTATTTTTCTTTACCTCATATTTATAGACAACTAGAGGTCTAGTGCATAAAATCGTGCATGCGGGGGGGGGGTGGGAGGTGTTCCTCAGCCCAGCCTGCACCCTCTCCAATCTTAATTTTCTGCATCACTTTATGGGCTTCTTGTATGTTGAGGTACTAAGTTTGGCATTTTTATGCAAGATTAAAGTTCTTTAGGACACAGTTTAAGAGACTACAGAGTTCTGTATCTGTGGCTAACATCTGATCCACCTTTCACACAATAACACTGCTCAGTAGTGGATGGAAACTGCTAAAAGATAATGGTTATTTCCAAATTATCTATAATAATTCTCTCTTTAATTTCCTGACACTCTGTCTCTTCAAAAAAATTATCCTATAGGCATGCCTTTATCTGAGAATGAATTCTTGAACCTCCCATAGACACAACAGCTCAGAATCTGATTTGTGGGATGATTCTAAACGGGAAAATTAATTCCCTTCAAATACTCCAAAGCTAGACTTCTCCACCTCAGGGCAACAAATACTACAATTAGGTTCCCACACAATTTGAGTAACGTCCTTCTTTTCCTTTCCTCATATGTCTGGGATGTTTTGCACTTTCTTTCATCTTCCCTAGTGCACTTCTCAGCTGTGTCCACCTGGGTAATTCTCCTTCTTTGTCTATTGGTCCCGCAGTGGTCTTTTTCCAATATGATTCATATCTCACAGCAAGTACCCTGCACACAGTGATGGCTTTATAGCATTTCTTACTGACTATTCAAGTGCATGCAGGGTGCTCAGCATATTGTTGAGATTTTGGGATGAAAGTTGAAGGAAGAGAATGCAACTTGCAAAGTTTTGGGGCAGGAATGATATCTAAACCAATCTACGCAACATGCTCATGGTCTGTCCCCACACATCCCTCCTCTCATGTTTCTTCTGCGAAATCTCCAAAGTGTGTCTGTGTCTATTAGAACCTGGGAACTATCAGAGCCAGGGACTAGTGATAACAGGCCTCTACAACTCTCATACCTACAAAAGACAGTAATGTTACTAAAGTGAGGGAGAGTATCTGTGTAAGACACAACAGAAGTGGTGAAGGTGATAGCAACGTAGGCAGAATATCCTAGACATTATCACAGTGAGAAATGGGAGGAATATGAGAGAAGAATGTGATAAGGCAGAGACATATACAAGAAGCTTGAACTGGTCTGGTTAAGTGATGCATTAGTGACACACAGGCTGTGCCTGGCAGCTAGAAGAGACAACAGGTAGCAATGTGTACCTGAGCCCACCAATGGCCAGGGGAGAGAGGACACTGCGCCTTTCCTGGGAGCATCTGGTCTACGCCCCAGATTATCCTTATCCTCTCTGGGGACAGGGATGCATTAGATTGCCATAGCCTATGACAGGAAATAATCACATAACTCACCCCTTCATTCTAATGTCATGTTCAGCAAAAAACTTTTAGATTGCAATTTTGGCTTCTTACATGGATATTTTTTTTAAACAGAAGAACATCCAAATGGATATTTAGCTATTCATTAATCACATTTCTCATGAAAACCTGCTAACATTGTTAAGTAAATCACTGTGTTATTTTCCTAAAATATAGTACTATATAGCAGCAAAGATAAATGAAGGAGAGCTATTTGCAAATGCGTGAGTAAATTTTTGAAAGCAAATTCAATGATCTCACTCATATGTGGAAATTAATGAACAAAATAAACTGTTCAACAAAATAGATCCAGACACGTAGAAGCATGGAACTGAAGGTGGAATCCTAGAGGGAAGAGGGGAGTGGGTGGGAGAACTCGTATGCATATATGCATAACCCATGGGCACCAACAGTTGGGAAGTGAAGGCATGGTTCAGGAGGATAGGGGGCAAACTAGAAGGGGTCAATGGGGGAAATATGCAATATTTTGAGCAATAAAGGTCTAAGAAAAACAAAACACAAAGTTAAATATAAGTGAAAGCTATAGCAGGATAGATATAGTATGATATCATTTTCTAAAGCTTAAAACATGTATGATATTACCACAATATTTAGTGGAACATATACACATATGGTAAATATCATACCTGAGAGAGTGGTTACAACACAGTGAGAAATGGAAGGAATGTGAGAGAAGCATGTGATAAGGCAGAGACATATACAAGATTTCGATTGCATTGTTGACTATTTTATAACTTAACTTAGGTGATGGGTACATGTGTTGGTATTTGTATTTTGAACATTCAAAATATATATTTTTAGTAAACCAAGCCAATCAACAATAGCAACACATTTTTAAGAACCTATAGAGGAAAGTTATCATCTCTACATTAATGCCTGCGAGTTTGGCTAGTATTTATCCAACTTCCCATAATTCCTGCTTCAGCAAAACTCAGGACAAGATCCAGAAAACAACTCCAAAACCATCCTGCTTTTCCCAGGTCGTTCTCAGATGGCCTCCATCTGTGATCCTCCAGAGTAAGTGAATGCTTATTAGCATGAGTAGAACTAAATATCGTATGTTGACCATGTGATGGGAAATTGGCTCTAAGGTGCTAGAAGATTTTGAAGAGTAAACATACTTTTGGCAAACATGCCGATAATGTCAATTTATGAAACTGATGCGTTTCAATTCAATCTATTGTAGGTATCACCTCTCTCTAATAAAATTACACTTAAAAACATTTTAAATACATACAACACTTTAAAATCTAGACATTGAACAGCCCTCTGTCATTTATAAAATTCTCTGTGCTTGGACTTTTCTGACTCCGTTTTGTGTACTTGTCAGTTCTCTTCTGATAGAATAGGCTGCAGATTTGTTAATATCTTCAGGTTTCTATTTTTCCCACTAAAACCCCAAGTCTGGGTATTTTGGAACGTGCAGCCTGTAGAAAATGTGCCACAGAGCTCTGGAATTAACCATTTCAATAATATAACCAATCCAACATAAACTCTTCCATATACTTACCATTGAGAGTGCTCCGATCAATCAAATTCGTATCAACTGGCCAATAACCTCCATCTCCATGACGACCTATGGATTGGGAAAACATATCAGCATGTCAGTGCATATACAACATGAAAGCTTAAGGAAACAAAGCAGGCAGACAGAAAGAATGAATATTTCAAAATATACAACAATGGAACATGATTATGTTGGCACCTCGAAAAAAGCCCGAGGTTGTGAATACCAAGACACCTCGTGAGAATGTTATTTTCTGTGTGTGAAAAAAACAAACCAAGTCACAAAGATGGACTATTAAATAAGCTAAATTCAATTCCTGTTTGAAAAGCTACCCTCACCCCCCAATATTCTTGTTAAAAAGTCACTAATGGTACAACGGCGGTGCTGGTCTCCATGTCGCTCCACTGAACATCTGGGGACAGAAAGGTGCTTGCTGCTCATGGCTCCCAGAGAGGCAAAACCAAGCGCTGGTTCTGCCTGCACTGTTGCCAGTGGCATGACTTGGGTAAGTTATCATTATTACTGTACAAGGGACAACATTTCATCTTATAACTGCGCTTCGGTAGCCTTTGTGTTAATGTCAACTAGGTGCCTGCAAAGAGTAGAGAAAAGCAACACACATATTCTGAATATTTCTGACAAACACACCAGGAAAGAAAGAAGCATTCCATGACTGCAAACAGCGCCGTCCATGAGGTGTCCACCAGTTGTAAAATCAGTCTTTACCAGACCTGAGCTAGAATGAACCAGATATAACCATTCTAATCCCTTCATCTTTTCGTACATTCGTAGAACTCTCATTATGTGATTAGGTTTTGTGTTCTAGATATCTATTAGGTACATCATTTGTGGAAAGACGTTTGGGAGTTGAATTTATATGCAAACACATGTGAGAACAGAATGAATTCTCTGTTTTATCTGCTTCCGGGAGTTATTTCCGGTTTTGATTAGTGGATGCTGTAGGGGAAGCAGCTACTGGAATGGCTGTTTTCTCCTAGGCAGAGATTTTAGCTTCCTTCAAGTCCTACTCCTGAGACCTTCATTCGCAGACCCAACACTCTTCTCAGGAAAGCTTTCCCCAAGATCTCATTTTACTTACAAAACAGTTGCGAAGGGCTGACTCTAATTTTGTTAATGGGCTCTACATTCCCAATTTAAAAAATTCTTTTGATATCAAATCAGCGCTGAAGGTGGGATGGCAAGCTTCCAACAAGCGATGCATCAATTAAGGCAATCACTTCCTATTCTGTTTTCAGCCTGACCTGGTGCATTGAAACTCTGCTGGCCAGTCACTGTGGGTGTATAGAGAAGTGGAAATTAAGATGCAGGATCCTATTCGTGTGGAGGTGGTGGGTTAGGGAGTGGCGAGAGAAGCAAATGAAATCAGAACCAATTATGCAAATTTGGGGGGCGGTTGGCTAAGATTTGGACAAGCCGAACCCTTTCCCCAAACACCTTGCTCGTGTGTCTCAGACACATTTGCCGTTTCCAATGAGCAGAGGATAAGCTTTGCCCACTGGACACTGTGAGATCAATGGTGGGAGAAATGAAGTGAGACGGAGGTTCTGTATACACAGTGAGATGGCTTTTCTCATCTCTGAAAGCAGCTACATTGCAGAGCAGTCAGGCAAAAGAGATGCTAACAGCCCCATCACTTAGGCCAGTAAAGCAAGAAATGATTCCTGTGGAGAGTAATCCTCGATCGGCTGGAAACTGGGTAGAGAGTCTGTGGGGGATTTTCCTCTCCCTCTGGCACTACACAGATGTCTTTTTAATGCAGTTTCTCCTTCTCCCAGCTAGGCTGTGGGAAGATGCAAAACCAAGCCCATAAGCGCATCCAGATACAGTGGTACCTCGAGATACGAGTGCCCTAATCTACAAGATTTTTTAGATATGAGCTGTCGAGCGAGTGATTTTTGCTTTGAAATACGAGCAACAGTTGAGATAGGAGTCATCGCGCAGATCGGCCGGCTGCACAGGATCCACCAGTTTATCACGACTCCAGCGTCTCATAGTTTCCCACGCCTCAAGGTTACAGAATGAATTAAACTCGTATTTCGAGGTACCACTGTATTACTTAGGCAGGAAGTTCTATGGGTAGAGCACCCCTTAAGCTTTAGCGAGGCTATTAATTACTTTGTGAATTTCAATCTGCAGGAGAAAATCAGGTGTCACGTGGTTCAAGCTTCGAGGAAGATAACGGACTCGCATAATGCTTCTAAATAAGAGGCAGCTTAAAGCTTGAACTCTCTACCCACGAGATCTAGTGTATTGACATTGAACGTTTTCTAACTAGATGAATACCGTGAAAGAAAATTAAGGAACTCTTAACATGCCCAATAGACAGTGCTTTAAAGAAACTTGATATCATCAACTAGCTAGATTGGATTTATGGTAATTTAGAGTTAAAAAAACCAAAGCAAAATTCGCCTCTTGTATATTGAGGAGTCCGAGATCCTCTTTGTCTAAAGATGTGAGCGTCATATATGAATTTTGTGTGCTATGTTTCTGTTCTCTAAAATGTCTTTTAAATTCTAAGAAGGCATCCCTTATGGGTAAAAGAAAGTTTTTAAAAGTGATTCTCCCCCTGCTTTAAGGGGGAATCAGAAAGTGTCAATGAGGAGACACTTGTGACTGAAGAGGACGCTGTTATTGGCAGTTCAAAGCACTGCTAACGGCTTTTGGCTGTGGATTGACTACTGGATGCATTTCGTTCACTTGGTTAATTTCATAAGCATGATTTAGGCAAACTGAGGACTAATTAGACTCTGGTATATGGAGAGTCAGTTACTGAAAAGATGCATAAAAGATCCCAGAGGTCTTTATTAATGGAGCATAAAACTGATAAAAATCCATTCAAAATTTATTAAGTTCCTACTGTACGCAAGGCACAGTCCTAGGTCCTCGGGGAAAAGATAGAATAAAACAATCAGTTGGGTATGGATCCAGCCATAACAGTTAGAGCTGGTAGATGGTCCTATTCAGGCCTACTCATGATTAATATTAGCTAACTGCAGTGGCTTTTAATTTATTTGAACTTTGAAGATTTAAGAATAAGTTAGTTCATTTTTACAATATTTTTATTGTAGTGAGTGCTGGGCATGTAAAATGAAACATTAATGCTTACATTAAATCCCTACTTCTAGCACATGTGGGTAGATGGAGAGTATTTCCCATGGAAAAAAAAAATTTTATTACCTGCTGAAGATGAATTCAACTGAGATTTCATTTCTACAGTCTTATTTTTTCCTGAGTGGATGTTTATAAGTTCAGGGAGGAATAAATGGAAAATTAATATGCGGAGGACATTGGCAAAAGATGATGTGGTATTTCTAATGTATTCTTTAATCCATATTTCTGAATGGGATCACAGACAGTGCCCCGCAATGACATCCACACGATCAATCCCAAGAGAAAAACATATGACCCATAATCTAAGTGGAATGGACAGATCTGTCACCTAACAAATGGTCAATACACATCTCCTCATGGATACAGGGTACTGAGAGATCATCGTGATCTCAGAATTACTCTCAGAAAATAATTTGGGTGATAATGAAGGAAACTGCATTGATTTTATATCATGTATACCAGTGGATAAAGATAATGCCACTTGAATACAGTTTCACTGATCAATACACAGATCATAGCAGGATATATTTAAAGCAGATGGTTCTTCAGAGGCAGGAAAATCTAAGAGATCAATTTATCATAGAGTTGGTAATACAGCTGACTTTGAACAAAGTCAGTCAGATGTCTATAAACTAGCAGCAAAGTCATAACCCACACCTAGGATATTTCAAACATATATTAATAAAAACAACTAATAAGCTCTTTCTATCTTTTCCTAAGGTTCAACACATTGTTTTCAAGTTAATATGAAGGAAAGTTTGTTGATTAAAAAAGAAGAGTAAGGTGGGTAAGCTTAGAAAACCAGGCAAGGATGAAATAAGAAAACTCTCTATATGTTTTACCAAAGAGTTAGAATTTATCTTGTAGGGGACAGAGATTCACCGAAGTATTCTAAGCAGAAAAGTGATTCAATTAAATATGTATGTTAGCAAGATTATTCTGGCTGAGTTGTGAAGAGCAAATTAATTAGAAGAAGCTGTTATAATAAATAGGGTGAGACTAATATTAATTACACATCCACGAGGCAAACATTATTAGCTCCATTATATAGCTGAGTAAACTGCGGTTCAGAAATACTAATTTACTCATTTTATTAGTGGCTGAAGCTGCCTGACTCTGATTATCTTATCATTATTGGGCAAATTGATAAATAAGAGGAGGAGTGGGAAAAATGTTGGACATAAATTAGAGCACTTCTTAGAGTTGATCCTGGTGTGTACATGTGAGGGTTTAGGTGTATGTGTGTGACTGGAGGTGGTAGGTCTATTCTCAATAAGGCATATAGAGCAAAACAGACTTTGGAAGAGAATAGAGACAGTTCAGTCTACAACCATATAAAGCACTGGGACAAGTGAAGGTGTCACTTGACAAAGGCATAGAGGAAGTAGACTATAAGGTAAGGAAAATTCTGACAATGACACACTGAGGGCCTATCCAGCTCGTTCTTTCCCTGCCACTGCCCCACACTCTCTCATCATCAATAAATAGTGAAGGAGGTTGGTTTTCAGGACTTTGGCTGCAGGAGAGCATGCTGGTCTTTAGTGGCCAGTGTAGACAGTAGGTAGGTGATGTATTAAAAAGTAGGAAAGCCAAGAACTGCTGTGATCGAGCAGAGAAAAACAGTCAAAGTCCATGCCCAATGTGTCTTCAACACAGAGCCCTACTTTGCCCAGATCAATGTGTCATATAGTTGGTAATACGGCTGACTTTGAACAAAGTCAGCAGGATGTCTATAAACCAGGCAGCAAAGTCACAACCCACACGTAGGATATTTCAAACATATATTAATAAAAACAACCAATAAGCTCTTCCTACATTTTCCCAAGGTTCAACACATTGTTTTCAAGTTAATATGAAGGAAAGTTTGTGGATTAAAAAAATCGCCTCCTTTGAACAGCTCTTTGGCTTCTTCATTTCTCCATTTTGGGATTTCTCTAAATAACGGTTCCAGTTATCTTTCCCTTTGTGGTCCTTGGTGTTGATTCAAATTCTACTCATATATTTAGAGTCCAGCCGTGGGTTTTAAGAGTCTTCTATACTCCTTACACACAGTAATTGCCTATTTCAAACCCTGTAATATACTGCACATTAGATAGTTCCCGCTAGGTTAGCATGTTTTGCCTGAAGTATTTGTATTCCTCCAACTATGTTGCATGTTTTTTTTTTTTCAATTGCCTGGTGGAACTCTGCTCCTTTAAAAAAAACAATATATATATATATATATATATATATATATATATATATATATATATATACATATATATATATATATATATATATTGTTGATTTTTTACGGAGAGGAAGGGAGGGATAGAGAGTTAGAAACATCGATGAGAGAGAGACATCGATGAGCTGCTTACTGCACGCCTTCTACTGGGGATGTACCTGAAACCAAGGTACATACCCTTGACCGGAATCAAACCTGGGACCCTTCAGTCCACAGGCCGACGCTCTATCCACTGAGCCAAACCGGTTTCAGCACTCTGCTCCTTTCTTACGCTCGCTCACAAGCAGCACAGGGCTAGGCAGAGTCACCAGCAAGTCGGCAAAAGTGAGTCCAATTCCTTTCATACTGCACATTTGACATTTCAAAAACTCATCAGTGCCCGCTGGCTTTGATTTTCCCCTTTCTGTACTCAGAATTACAAGCAGCTGTGAGATGCAAGCCTATAATTTTCTGCTAACAAGAAATGACAGGCAGGGTGGTGGCGGTCAAGCAAAGAGCACAGGAGGTCACAATCATCCACCATCGCCTGCCTCACCCAGAACTTGTTGTTTTTCTGGTGAACTTTAATTTAACAGATGAATGTTGAAGATACGATACTTCTTTTCTACTGGAAAAATATTTTTCCATCTTTTTCATATCCCCCAAGATCAGTAACATGTACAGTACCCAAAGCCATGAGCACTACTCCTCTGAACTATTTTTTTTATTAGATGACAAATTCTATCTTTCTAGATGATTCCACGATTGTTTCCCAAAAGATCTGTGTCATCATAATTCAGCAGAAATACTATTTGGTACCAATAAATAGAATCCATTCACAACTAGAATCTGGACATTCAGGGAGGGAGGAAATGACCATGTGAATCAGACCAGTCATATGCCATGAAGGAATTTACAACTTGGTATAGGCCCACATAGCAATGAATAAGTCAGATGTTAAGGACATATAGAAGAATAAAAGACTGCAGTGTATTCTAAGAAACTAGAAACACCAATCAGAAAGGATTTATGCACCCCTATGTTCATAGCAGCACAATTTATAATAGCTACAATTAGGAAACAGCCTAGGTGCCCATGAGTAGATGAGTGGATCAGAAAACTATGGTCCATCTACACAATGGAATACTATGCTGCCATCAAAAAGAAGGAATTCTTACCATTTGCAGCAACCTGCATGGAACTGGAAAGCATTATGCTAAGTGAAATAAGCCAGTCAATGAAAGAAAAACACCACATGATCTCACTCATAAAATTTGTGGATAATAAAGAACATTATAAACTGATGAACAAAAAGATAGATACAGAGGCAGTAAAGCATCAAAGAGACTATCAATTTACAGCGGGAAGGTTAGGGAGAGGTGGGGTAGATAAGAGATCAACCAAAGGACTTGTATGCATGCATGTAAGCATAACCAATGGACACAAGACACTGAGGGGGAAGGGTATGCCTGGGGTGGTGGGGGGCAATGGGAAGATATATATACATGTAATACATTAATAAAAAATTAAAAAATATATATTGCATTGTAAGGATATATTGGTCATGAGGCTAGAAGAGAGAAGTTGGGTCCAATAGTCAGGGAGTCGATGTCAAAGAACTGACTCCATTCTGTAAGCAACAGCGAAGCATCGTTTGGGAGTGAACATTCAGGAGGCTGAGTCCAGGACTGATGGAGTGGGCAGGAATAAAGCTAGGAAGGCAATCTTTAGCTAAAGAAGGGCTTTCAGCAGCACAGCGAGTCTCACAAAAGGAACTAATTTCAATAATCTTCTGGAGGATTTGTTAACAAAAATGGCTACCTTTCAAGTCTTCGAAAGTTCAAATTATCCCATGAATTGTATCAGCTCTTATGAGTGCGGAGTATGTTGTTTTCTTTCCAAGTCACCTATTAGAACATAAAAGCCCCTGAGGCATTGATGGAAACAGCTCCTTGCCTGCTTGCTGGGAACGCAGTTAAGCACCTCAAATGCTTTATTTAAGCATATCATTCTTCTTCTTCTTTTTTTTTTTTCTACTCCTCCACCAGGCGACATTTCTAAAGTTGCAAAATTTTTAATGATAGGAAAGCACAGGTGAGAAGAGCTTTTTAAAAGGGGTGGAGCAAGCCCCTGAATAATAAAGTGAATTAAAAGGACGCACAATAACAGGGCAAAAAGAGGTGTTCACTTCCAATTAAGCATCTTCCACCAAAAGGTGATAAAGGTTTCAATTCTTTAAATGGCAGCTTGGGGACTGTGACCCAAACCCTGCAAAGTTTGGGTGATAGTCACTACATTGCAAGCTTTTTTTTATTTTTATTTTTGATTAAGTCTTACATGTGTCCATATCTCCTCATTGCTCCCACCCCACCTCACTCCCATACATGCCTCACCCCCCAGTGTCTTATAAGTTTGACTAGGCTGCCTTAGAAACAGCATTCTGTTTACTCATGAGATTAAAACCATAGGGTTGGGGGGTGAGAGGGAGAGAGGGGGATGGGGGTGGTATAAAATGGCAGGGGTAGTGCGAAGTAGTTGCCTGAATTCCCCATTGAGGAAAGACAAGGCCTTTAAACCAGATGTGCCTACTTGAGGCCATTTAGGTTTCACTTTTTTTTTATTTAATATCTTTATTGATTTTTTACAGAGAGGAAGGGAGAGAGATCATCAGAAATATTGATGAGAGAGAAACATCAATCCACTGCCTCCTGCACACCCCCTACTAAGGATGTGCCAGTAACTAAGGTACATGCTCTTAAGCAGAATTGAACCTGGGACCTTTCAGTCCATAGGCCGACGCTCTATCCACTGACCCAAACTGGTTTTGGCTAAGTTTCACTTCCTGATAACAAAGTAGGAACCAGTGAAGTCACTGAGTTTCCAGAAATTACACAGCAGTTCCGAGAAGAACTTCTCAGTTAGTCAGCCTGGGAATGCATCTCGTTCTAACCGTATCCCTATGATGAGAGTTTGGGCAAGTTGTATCCTGCATTTCATTTTCCATGTCTGCAGGGATGTTAGGAGAATTAAATATGTAGAACATGTGCAGTGTGCCAAAGGTGACATATCACAGGAATGGCAAAACCCTGAGGTGCTACACTATGCAAAGATGCTCTGCCTTTCTCCCCTTAATTCTAATATTAATCCTAAAACTCGATCATCTTAAATCCTGAAAGAACACAAAGTAACTTGGGCGGAAGTCATCATTTTAGAGGCGAGGATGCTGAGTGAAAATCAGTATGTGCCTACAGTAACACAGGAGGTCCCAGTGTAGGATGGGAACTCTTATCCCATCCAGCTGCCCTGGACCACACACCGTGATTGCTGGTGGGAAAGCAGAGCATTATGGGTCTACAGAGAGTAATTCCCTCTCTGAGTGTGAGGGCAGTTGTCTGCAGGCCGCCTCCTGCTGGATCTACTGGCCTAGGACCTTATGCCTCTTTTCCAGGCTTGGCGTTTTAGATCAACCACTCAAGCCATGGAGAAGTAAAGAAATTGAGAGTGCTCAAAGCAAGCATTTTCTCCCTAATTCATCTCAGCAAAGCTACAGATCGTGTCATGAAAATCCCTGCCTCTTTAAGGAACCATGTCCATGGCAGGCATGGAAACATACATGACGTGTAAATGTTTACGCTCACGCTAAGAATGACCAACTTTCACTCCTGAACATTTCAAACAGGAGTCCAGTATTTGCGAGTAAATAAAATAGAAGAACATAAAAACAATCTTTTGAGATGAAAAGTTTGAGCTAATGATCATTTTAGAGAATTTGTCAAATTTTATGACTATTTTCACTGCAACCTCCAAACAAAAGGATTTTTTAAATACATTTGTGAGAAGTTCTAAAAAGGCTCAAGCTAAATAAATAAATAAGTAAATAAAAAATAAAAAATAAACTAAAAAGCCTCAAGCTAATTGTAGAAAAACAAAACAAAAAAAACAACAACACATTTTTTAGAAGTCTGCAATGGAAAGACCATAAACTCTGGGAGGAAGAGAGAAATATGTTTAGGTTCCAACTCTGTCCACAAGCATATTCTTGCGACTCGGTGGAAAACCTAACCTTCTGCTTTCTCATATGAAAGTTCGAGAAGAAAATCAGCTTTCCCAGTAAAGGGAGATGCTATGAACTGGCTTGAGTCTCCCCCAAGCCCCACATTCATATGTTTGGAGATATGGGCCTTTAAGGAAATAATTAAGGTCAAATGAGGTCATAAGGATGGAGCTTGATCCAATAGGATCAGGGTCCTTATAAAAGGAGATATGAGGAGGGTGGGCAAGGGGGCGGGTTGGTGAGGGGTAAGAGATCAACCAAAGCACTTGTATGCATTTAAGCATGACCGATGGACACAGTCAATGTGGGGTGAGTTGCGGTGAAGGCCAGGGTTGGGGGTCCAGGACAGGATGGGAGAGGACAAGGAGAACAAGAAAGGGGACATAATATGTAATACTTTCAACAATAAAGATTTTTTTTTAAAGGGGGAAGATTTGAGAGAGCTTGTTTTCTGTCTGCCACTCGAGGGCACGTTGAGGGAGGTGTCTGCGATCCAGGAGGAAAGACTCACTCCTGACCTTGATGTAAGGTCTCCTGCCTCCATCCCTGGGAGAAAATCGACTTCTGTGGTGTAACCCAGCCAGTGCTTAGGATTTTGCAGGAGCCCCTCGAGCTGGAGAGACAGAGGAATTAGAGCCGTCGCTGGCTTTCCTGAGATAAAGAGCCGTCGGGACCATGTATACTCAGGGCTGAGACTTCCCCCGAGCAACGCCACGCTGACTTTGACCTAGACTGAAAGCTCGTTGGCTTTGTTTGAGAGGATTCACAGAGTTGGAAAAGGGAAGGCCAGTAGTGGGGAGATATCTAAACTTTACACATGTATGCTAAAAGTGTGCATATGTCCTTGTATACATGTAACATATAAGTGATGAATATACTCGGTGGTTAAAAACAGGGTTTTTGGCCGAAACCGGTTTGGCTCAGTGGATAGAACGTCGGCTTGTGGACTGAAAGGTCCCAGGTTCAATTCCGGTCAAGGGCATGTACCTTGGTTGCAGGCACATCCCCAGTAGGGGGCGTGCAGGAGGCAGCTGATCGATGTCTCTCTCTCATCGATGTTTCTAACTCTGTATCCCTTTTCCTTCTTCTCTGTAAAAAAATCAATAAAGAATATATTTAAAAAACAACAACAAACAAACAGGGTTTTTGGGCCACGATTGTCCCATTGTGAGTCATGGTCACGCTGCCTGTGAGCTGTGTGTTTATAGGCAAGTCACTTAAACTCTCAGAGCTCAGCTTCTTCGTTGCCAGAACAGAGAGGAGACAGGATCTATCAGCATTGATATGAGGATTTGAGCCAATAAGATGTTATGCTCTTAGAACAGTGAGTGATAACAAGACCTTCAAAAGCGTTCATTTTAATGTCATAATATGCACCTATAGACCCAAACACATTGACAGGGGTTTTATCAAAACATGGAAAAAAAGAAAAACCTAAAGCGAACGTTTCTGTACCCTTTGCCTCTATTTCACATAGGTTACACCATTTCCCTGGCCCGCCTGACCTCTGAAAAATTAAACTGCTTAATCTCTCAAATCTCATAATTACTTCGGCCGCAGATGCCTGGAAGAAACCAGAAGAAAAAAATAAGACGTGGAACAAGAGATAAGGGTTACGAAAAGGAGAAATTATAGAGGCGCTTGAGATTAGAGGTCTGTTTAGCAAATAAATGCTAGATAGCACCAATTTACAATTACAGAGAGGCAAAAAGTGTTCCATGCCAAGTCTATCATTTCAATGCTGCTATTACTATCTCTCTCCTCAATCCACAAACCCTTAGAATATAACCGACTTTTCCTTTTCACAGTAATGTTCTTCGGACAGATGTTCAAATACAAGAAAAAGTTACTGCGACAAGAGCATCCTATTTTCAAACCATCCGAACAATTCTCATTTTTTCCCTCCTAGCAGATCAAGAGTATTTAGGGTTCATCCTGACTGAGTTATCTTTGACCCTGGGTGCTACATTTTTTTTCTCAGAGGGAATTTTCTCTCCACAGAAATTCAGCACCTGTCGTAAATGGGACACAAAATGGGGCCATTTCGCTGTGGGAAGGGGCAGATGGGTCTACAGTACCAGTGAGCACCGGAAAGCAGATCGACTGATTGGCCAGGTGTTGAGCCAGTCTCTTTCCTGCTGTTTTCTTCCATCTTAGCGGGCACTTTTCTCTGGGCTATTTTTCCCGCACTTGGTCATCAACCCAGAAGACTCATTTTGCTTAGAAATAGCTCTTTCTAGGCTATGTTATAACTTCTTCATAAGAAGGTAAAGATATTTCTTATCACCACTAAATTATATAATATCAACCCAATAACATCAAAGTACAAGTGACTTGAGTTCGACTTGAAATTTAGATCCTATCAATTTGACCGACTGTAAACCAGCTGTGATTGAATAAGGTACCACCTAGCATATGATAAGCGACAGACTCTTCCTAAAGTGATGTGAGATGAAGAAAAATAACAGCTGCTGGACTATATTAATAGACACAGTCACTGGCAACCATCCTGGGGAATTCCTTTGTTCCTGGTAATTGACCTGATGTCACTGTCAATTTGAAAATCTGAGGAAAATACATAGGGCATGTGGGAAATAATTTATTCTCTTTTCTTTTACCAATTAAACCTTTATTCTCTTTTCTTTTACCAATTAAATCTCATTTACAAAAATATGTTTTGGTTGCTCAAAATAATATTAACAAAGAGTGAATTGAAAAACACACATAGCAAAAGCAATGGAAAGGAACTGAGAGACAATGAAAAGGAACCAGAGACAACCGGAATTCCATTTATGGAGAAGCTTGAGCACTCTTATTGCCCAAGTAGCTATGAATGCAGCATTTCATCTGGTTCAATTACTTTAAACACCTCTCTCTCTTTCAATATAATTTCAAAAATTAGGAGTTATGTGCCTGTGGGAGTTCCAAATTCATTTAAGCTTCAAAAGCTCTGAGAGGTTGTTTCAGTTGTTTTAGCACAAATAAAAATCCCCACTTCTGTTAATAAATTATCCCGGCATTGGACCAGCGCTCATATTTACTTTACCTAGGCAAATAGATGCTTGCTGCTAATTACTCGTCATTTGTAGTTTTACAAAAATTACTGTTTAGTAGATACTGGTCTTAGGCAAATGTTTGAAGTGGGAGCAAGCAGGTGCAGCGAGGTGAACGCTAGCTTACCCTGGGCGGGCATTTCTGTGCATGGCATCACTGCTGTTTCTCCCTGTGTGAGACCCTCACCATGTCCCCTCAGCGGAGGCGTGGCATAAGGACTAGAACTAACCCTGAATATAGGATCATTAACTAAAATACCACCCAGGCAGGCCACCTTCTGTTGTGAGTGAGCCTTACCCAACACAGATGCATAAAATTTAAAAAACATTCTTGTTGAAAGGATGTTCCCCCAATCTACAAGAGGGGGCTTTACAAGACCTGATGCTTACAAGCAGGTTGTGCTGACAATCGTTATTCAAAGCAGAAGACACGTTAAAGGCTCCAAACCAACAAATAACGAACACAGACTATACCCAGTGGTGAGTATTTCCAAATTCTCCCTTCTTTAAAGAATGTAACATCCCCCCCAAATAAATCTCATAAGTATTATTTTTCTCCTCCAACATCCCACTAGTCACTCGTAGTGAAAAAAAAAAAAAAAGAATGGGATCTTAATTTTTCCCTCGACGAATCATGATATTAGCAAATTCCCAGCTCCCTGTGCTTTGATGGATAACTCTCATTTATCCCCATTTTTCTTGGTGGACAATCAACCCTGTTTCTCTACACAAGTCAATCTGTTAGCAAAAGAGTGGGAAGAGGATAAAATAAATACTCCGAGTCCACCCAGCCTCTGAGCCAAGGAATGAGAGCTCTCTGGCTTGGGAATGAACCACAGCGATGCCCCGAAAGAGGTGCCCTCATTGTGTGTTTATTAATTGCCAGAAGCTCATGGCAGAGGACAAGCACTCGTGATTTATGATGCTTCTCCGCGAAACTGCAGAACTTTAATCCGGAGCACGGGAAAGGGTGCGAGAGCAGCTTGGAAATTATGCTGAGCTTAATTATACTTAATGTGAATTATTCAGAAGTGCACACGGAGACTAAAAATTTATTTCATCCCAAGAAAGCCTGACGTTTTAATTGGTCCTTCAGAAGAGAGACAAAACAATTTCCTCTCCAGAAAATTTACATCTTCCCTATCGGAGCCTCAGCCCCATCCAGGCAGAACCAAAACTTCCTTCACCAGATGAAGGATTGCCCCGGGGAGGCTTCGGCAGGTGGGTGGCCCCAGTGGAAAGAGGAATACGGAAGAGTGACTGACATCTCTGACAGACAGGACTGACGCAAGGAGGGACAACGCGACAGGGTGAGCCACACCGTACCTTGGTCGTTGGCCATTTTGTCAGGGTGCTCCACTGTGGGGGGAAAACAAAAATATTATTACATTCTGACAATTCCCAGCAAGAAAGCTAACATTTCAAGTCAACAGTTTGTTCTTACTAAGCAAGTTCTTATGTCAAGGCCAATGCCCCATGGAAATCAAATTAATAAGGAATCAAGGTTCATGTCATTATTTCTATGAAATAAGGAGAAGGAAAAATGAAAACGTTGTTTGTCGTATAAACATGTTCTTAAAAATATGATATTTGTCACATTCCTTTAACTGTAAACTCAGAATGATCATCGTGCAGGTCTAAATGAAAAGACAATAACCATAAAAATGCATGTGATTTTGGCTAGCATAAAACTCTACAGGTCATTTTCTTTTATGTTAATGTGTAGACATATGAAAAGGGTAATAAACTAGGAAAGGTATCTTAATAAAAAGTAGACTGATGCAGCCACTGTGGAGAACAGTAAAATGGAACTCCCATTTGACCCAGTGATCCCACTGCTAGGAATATCTCCCAAGAAACTAGAAACACCAATCAGAAAGGATATATGCACCCCTATGTTCATAGCAGCACAATTCACCATAGCTAAGGTTTGGAAACAGCCTAAGTGCCCATCAGCAGATGAGTGGATTAGAAAATTGTAGTACATCTACACAATGGAATACTATGATGTGGTAAAAAGGGAGTTATTTTCCATTTACAACAACATGGATGAAGATGGAGAGCATGATGCTAAGTGAAATAAGCCAGGCAGAGAAAGATAAATATCATATGATCTCACTCATTTGTGGAATATAATGAACATAAACTGATGAACAAAAATAGATCCAGAGACAGAGAAACGTCAATCAGAGCGTCAAACCTCAGGGAAGGTGGGGGTAAAGGGGAGAGATCAACCAAAGGACTTATATGCATGCATATGAGCCTAATCAATGGACACAGACAACAGGGGGGTGGGGGCATGAATGGGAGGTGGGGGTAATGGGGAAGTACGGACACATATGTAATACATAATCAATAAAGAAATAAAAAAAGTAGACTTTGAATTCTGAATGAGTCTTTGAAAAACGCTATACACAAAGGTTTATTATGGTAAAATTCTATAAACTTTATATAAATTTTATAAATATCTTTGTATCTTCTCAAGATTACATTCTTTAATTCACCAGGCTATCTAACCTAATAATTTCTAATCAAATCATGCCAATTTAATTTTTGTCTTGACCTTCTCTCCTATTTCTCATTGAAGACTAAAGGCATCTCAAAATACATTTTATTATAGTATTAAGGTGTTTTTGAGGAAAAGTGCTTTTGATAGGCAACTGAATTAACTGGACTTTATAGACAGGGCTAGAACCCGACTGGAGCTTTGAAGGATGGACATCATATTGTAGGAAATACCATGCTGGTTTCCCAGTAAGAATGGGAATGACATGCCAGGATCATACCTGACCACACAATCCAGGAAGGGTAAGTATCTGGTAGCCAGAAACTTCCATTCACAGTATCACATATTTAGGAGAGAATTGTTTGCAATGATATAAAACAAACAAACAGGAATTTCATCTGATTTTTATTTATCTCTCCCTTTGTCTTTAATTATCTATATGCATGATCTGTAGTTTAAGCAATTTCTAGCAAGTGACAAGTCAATGTGATTGCGGACAATCTGATCTCCATTCTTATCTTCTGGATTTGCGTTATGGTTAGCAAGTCTGGGCTGAATATTATTTGGGAAACTTTGAATGACTCAAGGAAGGTTATCTACTCAAGAGTATTTCCCAACAATGACCAAATACATTCTAATCATTACTTTTTATGAAAGGCAGATAATGGCTTAAGAGTATTATAACTTGTACCTTGACTTTTTAATGGCCTCTGTCATTTGTCAAGAAAATGATGGGTTTTGTCACAAAATTCTTTGAAGACTAAAGCTTTTTTTATGTTCTGATACAGAGCTTTCGGTTCTATAGTTTGGATGGAAGAAGTGAACATTTAAGAATGATGGCTAAGCATCCCCTGAGAATACACCATATTCTACTGCTGAGATGACTCCGTCCCTCCACAGAAATCCTCACTGGTCTACTCCATCCATCCTCCCTAATACTTGCCCGGCCAACAGGAAGAAGCTTACTTTACTGGGAGAAACAGCCATGTGATAGGGCAGAGATACACATGACTCTTACTCATCTTCCAAAGGTTCAACAGTGTGTAGGTATTGTAATGGGGAAGGTCTGGGGAAGGGAGGTGGCTATTGGCAGAATCCTGTGGGGTCGAGAATCAAGTTTCAGTCTTTTAATTAACATTTCAAAAACAAAGAGCCAGATACATCACTTATATCAGTAGTTGGTAAACTGCAGCTCATGAGCCACATGCAGCTCTTTGGCCCCTTGAGTGTGGCTCTTCCACAAAATACCACGTGTGAGCATGGACATACAGTGCAATTGAAACTTCGTAGCCCATGCACAGAAGTCGGTTTTCAGCTCTCAAAAGAAATGTCAATCATTGTACTGTTGATATTTGGCTCTGTTGACTAATGACCATATACATGAAGGGTATAATAACTTAATCCATTTTTAATTATAAATGTCTCTTTAATTAACCGGTGACTACTGATTGAGTTTTCTATACTCTCAGGCTGGTGCCTAAAACCAAAAAGGGATAAAACTTGATTTTCAAGTAGAAAATGTGTCTGTTTTACAAAGAGTGAATATAAGCCTGAGGGCGCTTGCCTTCAGG
>PVJN01004369.1:0-90708 GCA_004026805.1 Lasiurus borealis | reverse complement strand
GGGAACTCATTATATGTAGGAAAGCACAATAGGTGAATTTGTGCTGCAATCTGCCTCGTCTGTTAAATAAATATATAAAACGGGGCTTAAAATATGAGCCTAAAGTCAAATACCTTATGTTGCAAACAAACTTGTCGCATCAGTGAAAATGCCCAGCTGTTCTCCTTTTTCACTCCTGACATCACCCATCTGTTCCTGCATTCCAGGGGTTCTGCATCTTGCTGTCTTAAGGAGTGTTTTCTTCAAGACCTTAAGGTACCCGTAAACCAAAGTGTGGCCAACGAACAAAGGAAGATATATTTAACCTTTAGAAAATATATTTTATCTTCGTTCTCTCCTTCCTTTTATTCCTCATCTCCCACTTCTTACTCCATTTGGGCAATTTTCTTGTATCGTGGTTGTGTGGAAAAAATATATTCAATAATTGCTCAAAACACGTTCTGTAAAAGTACAGATGATAAAATGGACGTCAAGAGAGTTTAAGTTGAACACCAATGAAAAGATGATGGACAGGGCTCTAAATGTAGATAGTCAGATTCCAGCTTCTGTGTTCTATCTAACCCACTCTGGAATACTGCTTCAAGGCCCAATAAAGCTCTCCTAAATAGAAAACATTGCCTTTGAGTCGATTTTAAAGTCTGTAAAGAATAAATATGTTTTAATAATATTAAAATGACCTCTTGGGGTTTTGGTTTCATACAAAAAAAAGTGCTTTGGAAAGCTATGAGTTCTATTTGAATCTAAATTGTGTTGTATTGATACCATCTATTTTATTGTGAAATTTGATTCTCAGTGAAGTCTGGTTTGGATCAGTTAGCAGCTCTGTGCTAAGTACAGCACCCCAGTGTTCAGATTAATCTATAAATCTTGACTCCAAATATGCTCGTTGATTATACCAAAAGGGCACTTAGGTTTGAGAGTCAGTGTTTGGTAGCTAAAAAAGGTTCGTGACCTATATGTTTCTCTTATTTCTTACTTTTTATTACATTGTTCTTCAATTTCTTATTTAGAAGTCATTATTTAAGCCAAAAGTTCCATGTATATATACATCTTCATTGATAATAAATTATTTCTGGAAAATTAGTAAATTATCAAGACCTGTATTCTACTCAGCCTTGGGCAATAAGTGTGTGTGGCATTCTTGCAGCTGTGTTAGATACTCAGTAATATTTGTTTATTAATTAATTATGTCAATTAATACTCATTTGCATCTGATCATACAGAACAATAAAATACATCTATTGCTTATCTCATAAAATGTAAGATAATGCATACTCCCGAGTTATGACTCAGCTATAGAAGTTGAGTAATTGAGGGTGTAAGGAACACTGATTATATATACAGTACAGATTAGAGTAATTACAACCATGGGCTTTAATTACATTGGTAACATGTGGCACTGGATTTCAGTCAGTGAGTGACTTGCCTCTTTATCAAAGTGCAGGTGACTCAGGAGTTAATAAAAGAAAAATGCGAAAAATGAGGAACATCGGTGGGAAAGATAAAAAAATATCTCTGCCTACCTACTCCTTCCTATGAAATGTTTTTCCTTTTTTTCTTCTTCCCTTCCTACTTTACCCCTACTTTAAAAAAATTGAAAATGAGCTCAGCAGGCATGGCTCGGTGGTTAAGTTAAGCATCGACGTATGAACCAGGAGGTCATGGTTCAATTCCAGTTCAGGGCACATGCCTGGCTTGAGGGCTTGATCACCAGTGTGGGGCCTGCAGGAGGCAGCCAGTGGATGAATTCCTCTCCCTTCTTCTCTGGAATCAAGAAAAATGTATTTAAAACAATTCAGAATGAGGCAAATGCAAGAAGGAGAAAATGTCTTTTGAAAAGCTCTCTCTCTCCTTTTTTTTTTTTTTTTTTTTTTTTTTGCTTCTCAAAAATTTTAACTGTTTTTCCTTGGCATTTGATTTATTTGGTTGGTTGTTGTTGTTATCATTTCCTTTTTTTTTTTCTTTTTAGACTTTTCAAGCATGAAGTGATTATCTTATGATAAAAAAGGCCAGGAAATACACAACCTTTCATTATCAAAAATTAATTAATCAGTTAGATTTTTATGTTCCTTTTTAAGATAGAGAACAGAGATCTGACAAGATGGATTTTTTTTTAAAGGTTAATTTACTGGTAGAGTGCAGGCGAGGAAAAAAGGGAGCACCTATTTGGACCATAAAAGAAAGATTAGGGACAGTGCAGTCTCATTCCCTCCAGAGAGAAACTTGGATGTTTTCTCAACCTGAAAAAGTAAATGAATCCTTTATACATTACCTTTCACGTCATTATAAAAACTAATAACACAGGATTATAAAATTGAATTAATGGCAGCATCGAAAACTTTTGTTTGGGAAACTGTTTTGCGTTTGCCTTTTCACTCAGCTACACGTGTAAATGATAAGTTTGTGTGCTTCTTGAAATGTTAATAGTTTTCTAGATTTATTTGTTTATTTTTTTGGTCCTGAACTTTTTGTACTCAGATGTTTGCATCATTTCATGATGAACAGTAAAAGATAACTTAGCTAAGATGACAGTAAGATTTTTAAATCAATTTTATAATTTTTCTATTTATCCATTAGGTTCATTCAGAAAGTAGATTGTCATCATACTGCCCACAATAATGATAGCTTTTCTGAGAAAAAGTGGGGGCACCGTCTACATTATGAGATTTGGTGTTTCTCAGCTATATTACCTGGGCCGGCTACAATTGTAGAAAGGCACCTGGGAGGCATGAGGAGGTACCAATTACATTTTGCTGGGCCATGCAATCAGGAGAGACTGGACCCACGAGACAGATTTCCTGGGTTCCAATCCAGGCTGAGACACTTACTAGTGAAGAAAGAGCGAGCAAGGGCATCCATTCTTTGCGCCCATGTGTCTCTCCTCCAAAATGAAACTTACAGTAACAATGATACCTATTCAATGAGGCTTGTTGGGGAAGCCTGATGAATTAATTTATGTAAACTGATAACAGTTCCTGGCATGAGAAAGCACTCAAGGAAAAGTTGGCTATTATTGTTTTTATTTTGCATCTGGTTTATAATTAACAGTGATTAGGTTTTGTAAACAGTGGTGTGAATTATGGCAGAAAAGAAGGAGAGAATCTTGGTTTTGACATTCAATATTATTTTATATTGGTGTCAGGTGTACAGTATAGTAATACCCCGAGATATGAGTTTAATTTGTTCTGTAACCTTGAGGGGTGGGAAACTATGAGACACTTGAGTCACGGTAAACTGGTGGGTCGTGTGCAGCCGGCCGATCCGCACGATGACTCCTATCTCAAATGTTGCTCGTATTTCAAAGCAAAAACTGCTTGCTCGACAGCTCCTATCTCAAAAATCTCATATGTTAGGGCACTCGTATCTCGAGATACCACTGTAGTTTACAAAGTGGTCCCTCTGATATTTTCAGTGCCCACCTGGCACCATCCATAGTTATTACAAAATTATTGACTTATAAGGCTATAAGCAACTCTTCATCGATGGCTTATTCAAATAGCAGTTTGATCATTTTGAATAAAGAAGCTCAAATGATTTTTCTAAAAAGCCATTCTTGTTAAATAACGGTGTCTGAAGCTGGCATTTTACAGGGTGACCTGGTAGGGACCCAGTGAGTATTTTATTACTCAGAGGAGAAAACTAAAATATTTAATTCCAGTAGGAGCTGTTCCAGAACCAATATTTTCTGATTTCCTGCTAAAAAAAATGTATTTCACAGTGTTTTTACAATAAACTAAGGGAGGCCTATGCCTCTTGGAGTAGATAGTATTCTCCTAGTTTGGATTAAAAAAAATCTACTGATCAAAGTGATTAGGTATGTATCAGAGAGTGGCGCTTTATAATTAAACAAAGAAGTGAAATCATGGTGTTTTGAGATGTATTTTCATAGGTTTAGCTGGCCAACCCTCTGATCCAGCCACTCATGACCTTTATTTTTATTTTTTTTAACATATTTTATAGAGAGGAAGGGAGGGAGTCAGAAAGTCAGAAACATCGATGAGAGAGACATTGATCAGCCGCCTCCTGCACGCCCCACAGTGGAGATGTACCCGCAAGCAAGGTACATGCCCACGACTGGAATCGAACCTGGGACCTTTCAGTCCGCAAGCCGATGCTGTATCCACTGAGCCAAACCGGTCTCGGCGACTCATGACCTTTAAAACGAGTTGTTTTCACTAGCATTTCTCTCTTGAATTAAGAGCCTCCTTGTGCTATGCTGGGCAGTGGAGGGCCAGTGGCCTGATGTAGCATACAATTAAACAGTGGAGTCACCCATTAAATAAACCCCATGGCATTTAATAAGCATACTTGGTGGTTTCATCATATCCAATCCTCAGACCCAATTTTACTCTCTGCGTTTTAGAGATGGATACATCTATCCATTTCAAGACTAAATAACTTACACAACACTAAGCAGCTAATAAGATACATGTCCGATATTTAATTCCAGTGGTTCTGATGGCAAAGGCACATGTCTTTCAAATATACCACGTCCCCTAGTCACTGCCAATTGGAATTGACAGTCTTCTGACTTCAGGGTTGCAAATAGCAATTTTCCAAGCCCTGGGGTCCAGTCGTGACCGTAGCCATGTCCTTGGGTACCAGAAGGGCAATGGAAGCATGTGATTGGAGAAAGTCACAGACTGCCTATACTCTGCCCCACACTTTCATTCCATAGCCATTTCCTGCCTTTGTCCTAACATCTCCTGAGGACAGCAGTATTTATATGCAATATTAAGACAAAAAAAGAGCATGCTGATTTTATTGACATCTATTGGAATTCAGTCATCCTGCTCCATACACTAACTTTTTTGTAATTATTATTATTGACTTTTTACAGAGAGGAAGGGAGAGGGATAGAGAATTAGAAACATCGATGAGAGAGAGAGACATCGATCAGCTGCCTCCTGCATGACCTCACTGGGGATGTGCCCGCAACCAAGATGCATGCCCTTGACCAGAATCGAACCCAGGACCTTTCAGTCTGCAGGCCGATGCTCTATCCACTGAACCAACCCGGTTTTGGCAAACTCTTTTTGTCAGGATTGAATTGAGGAGCTCTGACTTATCCCACACACTAATTAGAGTTTGAACTCTAACTTCAAGGTTTGAATTTTTTGGTCGCCCTTTATATTTTTAAAAAGAAAAATAACGTATATAACTAAGTATTTGTGGGAACATCCAGGGTGTGTGTATATGTTCTTTTTTTATTATTTTTCTTTTTATTTCTTATGCAAATATATGATGAATCTGGCTTGGTGATGCCTACTATCTTCAATAGATGCTTCTCAGATGTAATTTTTTACACTTCTGTAAATGTTGAATATGGAGGTTTTAGGAATCCAAAAAGCATGAAGAATATACCGAGGCCTCGGCAATAGGTGGGATATTTGTTTCTCTCTTTAGCAATTCAAATAGCTTCTCTCGGTTTAGGCGAGGGTCACCCTAGCTACCACACACTCGAAGCTTGGGGCTCACCCTTCCAGAGGAGCCTAGTTGACAAAGTTGTGGCATCACCAGGGCACAGGATGGCATCACGATTCCATAAACTCGCGGTGGAACCTTCAGGCCAGGCCAGTTTCCTCCGGCAGATGCCCTAGTGCAGGGAAGGAGACCACAGTGGTGTGCCAAGGCTTTGGTGTCATAATACCCGCTGTGGGAGGCAGTGTACCCGCTGCTGCCCAGCTGATGTTACTATCAAACGTAGATTAACCATTTGTGACTGAAACTAAGAAAGCTTTTGAGAATTGCTTGGTACATTTCTTGACTGTGAGGGATGTCGCCATTCTCATTTGTATGATGCTAGATTCATTTTTCTATAAAACTGTTAGGATTTTAGGAGATTCTGGATGAGATAGACATTTCTCCGATGACATACATGATCATCGAGGTCCTTCTGCAGCTTAAATAAGGGAAAACCCAATCCAAAGCAGCAGCAGCAATAAGAGGAATTTATAGGCTCACAAAAGGGGAACCGTTGACAGATAAGGCCTGTTCCTACGGAGACTTCTCGTGGCAGCTCGGTGACATGCTCACCATGTCTTGGTACGGTCCCTGATTTCATTTTTAGCCTCTGGAATGCACCCCACACTCACCTGTCCAGCAGTAAGGGAAAAGGTAGAAGGACCCCAGTAGGCTTCTGCTCAGATGTTCAGATTCAGGCTCCTTCATTGCTTCCGTTGCATCACGCATCCATTCCTGATCCAATGGCGAGGGAGACCAGATAGACAGAACAGAAAGACAGGCTTAAGCCAGTGATTCTCAACCTGTGGGTCTCGATCCCTTTGGGGGTCGAACGACCCTTTCACAGGGGTCACCTAAGACCATCTGAAAACACATATTTCCCATGGTCTTAGGAACCAACAGACCACTCCTCGGTGTGGCAAAGTGTAGCAATGTAGTTTACTGTTGTCCTATGAAGACTGTTGCCCATGCTACACCACGATTCAAGACAAAATTTCATTTATTTGTAATTAGAAATAAATATTTCACAATATATAATTACATATTGTTTTGTGATTAAGCAGTATGCTTTAATTATGTTCAATTTGTAACAATGAAAATTCATCCTGCATATCAGATATTTACATTACAGTTCATAATAGTAGCAAAATTACAGTTAGAAAGTAGCAACGGAAATAATTTTATGGCTGGGGGTCACCACAACATGAGGAACTGTATTAAAGGGTCGCAGCATTAGGAAGGTTGAGAACCACTGGCTTAAGCCAATCAGGTTTCTCCTTGAAGAATGAAGCCAGCGTGGGGTCAGACCCAGCAAATTGTGAGGCTGGAACACGAAGGTTGAGAGGTAATTTACCAAGAGGGAAGTAGAGTGTGTGAGGGAGTCAGGGGGTGGGGTGAGAAATCTAACAAGGCAGCCAATCAGTGCCGATGGCAGAGGCAATCCCAGATTTCCTACATGAATTTAAAGCATTTACCTGGAAATGGAACAATCCTTTGGAGCAACTACCCTGAAAATCTCGAGACTCTGGGCACCAGAATGTCCAGGAATCCCGGGTCAAGATGTGAGAAGGTGAAATGTATTTATGTTTTCAGCCCAATGGAATACTTTAGCAATATTAAATGGCTTTGAAGATTGGGATTATTATTGCATTATTTTGATCAGGAACCAATATGGGTTTCTATTTTTCTGAAAAGGGTTTTTTTGTTTTGTTTTTTTTTTTAGCAGAAAAAGTCCATGGAGATCTAATCATCTCATTTTGTGTCATGTCTTGACTACCCATTTTTGGCTTTCCTTAGAGGCTGAGACTTGCAGGAAAACCGAGGCAAGGAAATGTCTTCTGTCAGTTACTGTAAATATAGGTCAACGCGAAAACTGAGAATAGTGACTATGCCAGGGGCAAACTGAGCATCATCGAAGCCAATATTTACACGCTGGAGCAGCATTTATAACAGAACAACCCTGACTTTGAACTCTAACCTTAGTTGGATCTATAATTAAGGCAGGACTTTCCTCAAGCTCAATTTCCTCATCTCTAAGAAGGAACCCTACTGCATGTGTCTTGGAGGAGAAGAATTAAATGTGATCTGCTCGTATACCTACTTATAGTCAATCCTTGAACCATGCAGGGGGTAGCATCCCTGAGCATCCACACAATCAAAATGTCTCGTATAACGTTTGACTTCCTCAAAACTTAACTACTAAAGCCACTGCTGACCAGAAGACTTGCCGATCACACAAGGGGTTGATGAATACATACATATAAACAGTCAGTGCAATAGTAAAGAATATGAACTCTGAGGCCTGAGTCTGGGTTTGCCTGCAGATTCTTCCATGGACTCATTGCTGAGATGAGGCGAGCTGCTTAACTTTTCTGTGCCTCCGTTTTCCTATCTACAAAACGGTGATTGGAAATATCTGATGTTAAAGAAATGTGAGGCATTCCTCTAAACTAGTGGTTCTCAACCTTCCTAAGGCCACAACCCTTGCATACATTTCCTCATGTGGTGGTGACCCCCAACCATGACATTTTGCTACTGTTATGCATTGTGATGTAAATATCTGCATTTTCCAAGGGTCTTAGGTGACCACTGTGAAAGGGTCGTTCGACCCCGGAAAGGGTCATTCGACCCCCAAAGGGGTCGCGACCCACAGGTTGAGAACCACTGCTCTAAACCTTAGTGTGTATGAACTCGGTTATCTTCACAATAATCCACGTAGTGGTACAGCACTGCTACTATTTTACAGATTGGGAAATTAAAGCACAGAGAGGTTAAGAAACTTTGCCAATGATGTAGCTGTGATAAGAATCAAGACAGTGGGGGCTATACAGTCACTGTTAACCATGGACTGTCTTATTATATACTATAGGCCTAGTGGACAAAATTTGTGCACTGGGGGTGTGTCCCTCAGCCCAGCCTGTACCCTCTCCAATATGGGACCCCTGAGGGATGTCCGACTGCCGGTTTAGGCCCAATCCTATCCTGGAAATCAGACATCCCTCTCACAATCTGGCACTGCTGGTTCCTAACTGCTCACCTGTCTGCCTGCCTAATTGCCCCTAACTGCTTCTGCCTGCCAGCCTGATCATCCTCTAACTGCTCCCCTGCTGGCCTGATTGCCCTCAACTGTACTCCCCTGCTGGCCTTTTGCCCCCAACTGCACTCCCCTGAAGGCCTGTTCGCCCCCAACTACCCTCCCCTGAAAGCCTGGTCAGCCCTAACTACCCTCTCCTGCTGGCCATCTTGTGGTGGCCATTTTGTGAGGACATATGGACAGCCATCTTGTGATGACGTGAAAGCATGAGGGCCACCAAGGCTTTTATTAGTATAAATCTTCACCCCAAAGCTCTTCCCATGTATTATCTCATTTCATCTACTCAAAATGAAGACATTCTAAAACATTGCTTCTATAGTACTGTTAATTTGCAAAGGGACAGTGATCAGAAACAAACAATTCAGGTTTATGAAGCTGGTACATTCCATGCCTGATTTTGAAACCTATATTCTTAGAAACCTAAACCACACTGTCTTCATTTTAATGATACCTGGAGACTGAGAATTTTGTACAAATACACACAGTCCCCTGGCCTCATTGGAGAATTTGGGAGTTCAGCAGAATTCTCTTCTCTCCCACACAACTCCTGTAACATGCCTTGTTAGCTAATATGTACTAGGGGCTTTTGATACTGGATTTTCCCTTTACTCCCCCACAGCTCTGCTGTCGCTGGCCTGGGTCACAGAGAGCTATTTGTGCAGTCTAATTGCAGTGATAGGCAGAGGGTAGCATTGGTGACTTCCAAAGGTTTTCTGTGCCAAGACTTGCCTAGCAGCAAGAAGTTTTGAGTGATTACAGAAAAAAAAAAATAGATAGATAGATAGATAGATAGATAGATAGATAGATTGCTGAAACCGGTTTGGCTCAGTGGATAGAGCATCGGCTGCGGACTGAAAGATCCCAGGTTCGATTCTGGTCAGGGGCATGTACCTTAGTTGCGGGCGCATCTCCAGTGGGGGATGTGCAGGAGGCAGCTGATCGATGTCTCTCTCTCATCTATGTTTCTAACTCTCTATCCATCTCCCTTCCTCTCTGTAAAAATCCAATAAAATAAATAAAAAAAAAAACCAAATATATATATGGGGTGTTTCTGTTTTGTTTTGTTTTTACTTACCCATGAACGTACATTTTTTACTCACATTTTTCATCACACTTTTTCACTGCCTTTAAAATAGGTGCATATACATCATGGGATGCTGGAACACACAGAAACTGCCCGGAAGATATTAAACAGATTTATGTATCTTATCACCTAAAGATAGCTGTGGCTAACATTTAGTATCGGTTGTAGTGTATCCAGCCTTTTTGATATATGTATTCGTGTAGGGTGTATGTAATAAAGTGGTGTTTTCTGTGGTCTGAATCATTGCAGACAGACACATGATTTTTATCAAGTGTTTAATCCATTTGAGTTATGTCAACTCTTTTTTTCCCCCCAGAAGATAACGCACTCCTGAATAGCTCGTTGTTGAGTCTTCAGATTTGAAACAGTTAATGAAAGGTCTGTTTAGTTAAAAAGTTCAATCTCATATTCAAAGGCTTTTCACCTCCTCGGGAGGGCCAGAAAGGAGAGAAGGGAGGATCTGGCTGCTGTCGTAATTCTCCCATAATCAGTTGCCCATAGCTCTTGTGGATGAAAAATATAAATCATCCGTTAAATGAAATATTCACATTTTTCAATGTGTCATTTGCCTCTTAAAGTTAGCATAATTATTTTATAATATTTGAAATCATTTAAAAATACTATATGTGACCAAATCTAGCGAACATTTCCTATGAATTCTTCCTTCCTCATTTCAAAATGAGAAAATATGGCTCTGAAGTCACATCCTTAATCTCTAATTCTTTCATTATGTATTATGTCCTTTTCATATATTATCTCACTTAACCCACTCAAAAGGAAAGTAACCTAAGACCCTATTTTTATTAGTACTAATAGAAATATTTAGTTTTGCAACATATTTGGAATTCATTGTGTGTATAACAAGAGAGGTGGATCTCAACTTTTGTTTTGTTCCTCTAGTAATTAGTAAATTTTCCCAATAATTATTATTGAAAAAACCTTTACAGAGAGGAAAGGAGAGGGATAGAGAATTAGAAACATTGATGAGAGAGAAACATTAACCAGCTGCCTCCTGCACAACCCCCACTGGAGATGTGCCCGAAAGCAAGGTACATGCCCTCAACAGGAATCGAACCTGGGACCTTTCAGTCCGCAGGCTGATGCTCTATCCACTGAGCCAAATCAGTTTTGACTGAAAAAGCCTTTCTTTCTCCATGAGATTAAAGTGCCCAATTTATTTTTATTATGGTTTAATGAGGTGGTTTTTTTTGGTGTTCTTTCTTGTTATCTACTTATTTGTTCCTAAGAAATTATCACAAGTTTAAATTATTATAGAATATATATGTAGTTAATAAATATAAATAGTTCTAAATTGTAAGTAGTGCTAAATAGTTCATTTAGAACTATTTGTTCCTTTACATTGGTCTTTTTTTGTTCCCAAAATAGCTTAGTAATCATTACCTTTATATATTTTTTTTTACTTTAAAACAACTTTGTCAATATTTTTAATTACATGAGATTTTGATTTCAGTTGGAATCATTTTAAAATGTATTCACTCGTAATTGAACATCTATAAATTCATTAAGGGGTAATTGAAGTATTGAAAGTTAAGTTGGCCTTTATTTTTAAAAACTGAAAGTTTATATTTTTAAATAAAATGTGTTTTAATAATTCATTTTATAGTCTATTATGTTAATGGTGGTAATCTTTGTCTAATTCTCTACTTTCAGGGAGTAACATTTATGTTCTCCCTTATTGGTTCCCTGAGTGAGAACATCTTTCTCATTATTTTTAGTATACTTTTCTTTTATAAGTAGCTATTTAATTATTTTGAAGGATTTTATTTGTGAGAAAAATATTTATTTTATTTTAACATTTTTATTTTCAACATAAACTTTTGACATTAATTTATGTATAGATCACTTATACTTATTGAAATGTTTGTGGGTTACTCAGCATATAGTCCATTTTTCAAAATTAAATAAATTGTAGGGTAATTGTCAATACATAATAATAAGAGTGGTGGTAATAATAACAATTAAAATATATTACACTGCTTTGTATTAAGCAGTGTTTCATTTTTATCTGCATTATTTCAGTTACTGTCACAATAACATGGAAATTTATTTATTTTCAAGTGTTGAGTGCATAAAGCACCATGTCCTCCAGAGATAGACTAACCTAATCAAGTTGTTTCTATCAGAATTTATACCTAGTAAGCTGAAAGTTGGTATTTAATATATTTTTGTCTATTTTCAAAGCCCAGATCTCTCAGCTAAAATATTCTTGATTCAATTTTTATGTTATTTTAACAATATTTCTTGATCTTGATCCAAAAGAAAAGTTAGCATCTTACAATAATTTACTACATGTGTAACTCTTTTATTTATATTCATACTATTCTACTAGATAAGTTATGACTCATGACTTTATAACTTAATTTATTTCCATATAATGCTTTTATTTCTTTCTGAAATTTCACATCATATGAATTTAACATTGTTCCTATTTTATCTATTTGCTTTTCTTTTAAATATCTCTCCCAAATTTTATTTGTTACAGTTTTGGTCTCATTTGGTTTTGGCTCTTATAATTAGTATTTATATGATTTATGTTTTATTAACTGATAAATATCTGTATTTAAAAATACTTTTATTCATTTATAATTCCATCATAGGTAGTGAAGTTATAATATATGTTTTATATCTATGTAATTTTTTTTTTCTTTAAGTTTTCATTATTAGGGGCTCAATTGTATTCTTGCAAAATTGACTTGAAGTCCTAACCCTCAGGGACTCAGAATGCCTGTCTTTGGAGATAAGGCCTTAATGAGGTGATTAAAGTAAAATGGTTCCTTAATGGTTCCTGATCCAGTATGACCGGTGTCCTAAAATAACAGGAAATTTGACACTGGCTGATTTCCCTCATTGGTTAGAACATTGGCCCAAGGATTGAAAGGTCAAAGGTTCCATTCCAGTCAACAGCACATACCTGGGTTGCTGGCTTGATCCCTGGCCTTGGTCAGGGCATGTGCAGAAGGCAACCAATCAATATGACTCTCTCACATCAGTCTTTCTCTTTCTCTTTCTCTTTCTCTTTCTCTTTCTCTTTCTCTTTCTCTTTCTCTTTCTCTTTCTCTCTTCTCCTCCCTTCCACTCTCTCTAAAAATCAATGGGAAAAGAGATCCGCAGGTGAAGATTAACAAACAACACCAACAGTAGCAACAAAGAATAGGAAGTTTGGGCCCACACGAAAGGATAACCACATGAGGACACAATTGGAAGGAGAAATACTTCAGAAAATCAACCCTGCTGACCCCTTCACCTGAGACTTCTAGACTCTAGACTTGTGAGAAAATAAATTTCTGTTGTTTCAACCACCCAGACTGTAGCCTTTGGTGATAACAGGCTGGTAAACTAACACACACAGCTGTTCTAGTGGAAGATGGTGATAGGACTGATGATGTCTCAACTTCCACTCCTCCAGGGATAAGCCAGCCAAGAGAATGCAGAAGAAAAAAAAAAATGGCAAGGACTTGAATTTCTTTGAACAATTTAAGATGGTTGAATTGTTTCTGTACTTTAACTCTCAAGAACAAGATCATTTTCTTTGGCCTTGAATTTACAAAAGAAAGAGGACTTCATATTGAATTTATTTATTTCCAGTCATTTGATTTGGGGGAGGGAGTTAATTTCCACTTTTGGGAAACTGTGTTGTTGGAATTTTATAATAAGAGTATCTTCTTTTAGCAATTATTTTACTATAGGCCCTCTTAAAGCCTCTTTGAGCTAAAAGTAAAAAGGGTATAATTTAGTGTGAGATTATGGCTAATATAATTAATACCTGAAATTATCCATTCTATATCTTCCTGGAGGCAAATCTCCTCTACTCACCTAAAAGAATCTCCTTTAAAAGAATATCCAAAAAGACAATTACTAGATATATATACACACAGGGACACATCTACACACACATAAACATTGACAATATAACAAAGTGGACCTTCAAAATATTGGAAAAAATACTTTGGGAAGCTACTTATTTGGGAGGGACATTGGTGACACCCCAAGATGTATATTAAGAATAAATACAGTTAAACTTTCTTTTGAGGAGACTAGCTTTGGATTTGTTTGTTGATGTTTTTTGTTTGTTTTTTGTTTTTTGTTTTTTAAGAATTGAGTTTATTATTTATTCCACTTTTAAAAATACATATTTTATTAATTTTTTATAGAGAGAAAGGGAGAAGGATAGAGAAACATCGATGAGAGAGAAACATCAATCAGCTGCCTCCTGCATGCCCCACGGGAGATGTGCCTGCAACCAAGGTTCATGCCCTTGAGTGGGATCAAACCTGGGACCCTTCAGACCACAGGCCAGTGCTCTATCCACTGAGCCAAACCGGGTAGGGCTAGCTATCATTTTTGGTTAGCGAATTTGCATTTTTGGAAATTGAACTGAATTTCTCAGTATAATAAAAGAGAGCCAGAAAGCTATAAATAATGGTCTTTCTTTGTTACCTCTGAAATGTGTCACTTACCAAGACACTACTGAGTCTTCCCATAAGAGAATTTAGAAAATGTCGTGGTTACATTGTGTATTAGCCAATGTGGAAAGCTAGCCTCAGAAACAAGAAAACATTTTATTAAAGTCATGTCACTTAATAATTCTTTAAGAAAGAGAGAGATCTCAGAGAAGTAAAGGAAGTATCTATAACCCACTAGTATATACGTAGTCTTGTCTCCACTTATGAAAGAACTGAATGGATTCATGATTTATGTTGAGAAAGTCTTAGTAAAAGTTTGAGGGCACAACCTTAAGCTACTCACCTCAGCAGTATTTACTGGTATTTAGCATATCTTTTGAGTTTGTTGCTTTTCTTATGAAAAACTCAAGGTGCAATTCAAAGATCTTTTTTCTTTTTCTTAAATAAAAAAATATGCTTCAAACATTAGAATGAAGAAAAAAACAGGAGAATAGCAAAGTAAGTAATATAAGGCATGTCCTTCAGTTATTCATTATAATGTGGCTAAATCTCAGGCTCATTTATGAGATCAAATTTTACAAAGAAAGGCAAGTCATATGCAGGGCATTTGTACTACTATCTACTATGGGATAGAAGAATCCAGTTGTAAATAGAAATGTTGGTCATTCCCAAAGTCAGGACTCGGTTTCTGTCCCGAAAGACTGCCTTTGATATTTGTGAAATAAACTAATTCCATCCAGGTATATTTGGGGGAATCTTGCTTTTAGTAGTTGATAAAAAATACAATTGTGTTTTAGAAACTTATATAAACACCCACTATCCGTATCAAGTATCAAATGACAGAATGAGAGCTAAAATGCCTTCCTATGAAAGAAAGTGAAAGGAGAGAGTCAAAGCAAGAATAAGAGAAGAAGGAAGGGTCAATGGAAGGAAGAAATAAAGGGAGAGAGAGAGAGAGAGAGAGAGAGAAGAGAGAGAGAAGAGAGAGAGAAGAGATATTAACAGAGGATCCAAAAATGGTCTGGTTTTCTTTTTTTCAAAATGCGTTTGAATTCACACCCTGCATTTGTTTTCCCTGCTTTATAAGAATATTCTGCAACACTCCTTCTCTTTATGTATCATCAATAACACTGAATGGTCACACAGGCCAATCTCAGTTTCATATAATATCTTAGACAGTTCTTTTTTGTTTTATTGCTCATCTATTTTTTTTCTGATTTAAAGGAAGAATGCAAAAACCTCCGAATGTTTCTCCCTTCTTTCCTGTCCTGTCTCTTATAACACAAGTTATATTATTGCCAAAATGGGTTGCAGGCTATTACCGATGTCAAAATGCAATCTTAAATAATAGCCGTAAGTGATGGAAAACCTTTCTGTGACACTGTTACCACTTCAGCGACACAAAGCAAGACATCTTGCATTCAGATATTTCGTTGTCCTGGTGCCATGTTTGTATTACGTTCTATCTGAATACCAACCAACACATTATTTTTGGAACAAAAACACAAACTGTAAACAGAAAAGGTGAGGAGAGGTACTAAGAAGCAGACAGAAGAGCAGGAGAGAAACAGAGAGAAAAAAAAGTGTGAAAAGCAGGAATTCACTATTTCCCAATGATCAGTGACTGCTATTGCTGTCACCTGTTTAGAAGCAACCGCATCAATTTTGCCAAGACTGAAGCCCATACATAATTTCCCAGGGACTCCGCTGTCTCATTTAAAAACACTATGAGTCAGATGAGCTTATCTCAAACCCTGAAATTCTACTCAAATGAGCTTTGTGTCTGGCTGCCAGGCTTCTGCCCTAGTGGAGCAGCCATCGTTAAGGGGAAGAATTGTTGGTACAGTGGTACCTCGAGATACGAGTTTAATTTGTTCCGAAACCTTGAGGCGTGGGAAACTATGAGAAGCTCGAGCCGCGGTAAACTGGTGGGTCGTGTGCAGCCGGCCAATCTGCGCGATTACTCCTATCTCAACTGTTGCTCGTATTTCAAAGTAAAAATCGCTCGCTCGTATCTCAAAAATTCTTGTATGTCAGGGCACTCGTATCTCGAGGTACCACTGTATATCAAATGGGATGGTTGAGCTGGACCACAAGATGAATTAGGCTTCCGGGTTCCCGTTCCGATGGCTGTTTGTCCATATGTGTTGGAGTTACCCAAAGGCCCTAATGAGACCGATTGACATAAATAAGCAAAATGGTGGAACATGGCTATGTATCACTTCGATTTCAGTGTGCTGTGCCTGTGTAAGCTTCACTTGGGAAAAAAAAAGCACGATGCTTCCTTCTTACGCTCCTGTCAGTATCACCGCTCCGTGGGGAAGAGATCTCTCTGCACGTGACAATCCATCAGTCCCTCAGGACGTCACCCCAAATCCAGGGAGCATCATGGATGCCCTTGTCATGAGCAAGGCATCTTGCAGCAACCATCCTGTATGATAGCTTAGGTGTTTTTTTTTTGCCATTTTCCTCTGGAGAAATGCAATCCCAGTGGGAACAATTTCTCATCACTCAGGGGAGCACACACACAGATTTAGCTGCCTTTCTCTGTGGCCCACATATAAATAACGATGCCAGAATACAGCAGGGCACCTGGCACATAATGGGCACTTAGTAAATATGCATGGACAAGTGAACGAATGTCCTTTTCACGTCTTCCCTGCCTTTCCTTGGAGTGTCCACACACTTCTCAACATAATAACCACATACAGGTAATTCCCGTGCGAAAGGCTTAAAGAACATCCACCAGAACTTAGATGAGTTTAATAAGGACTTGGTCTTGAACCCCCTTAGTTCAATATCCTGTTGTCCTGTCTCGAAGTCGCTGCTGGAGGAAAACAGATGTCTCGCTGTGCCACTTGATAAGAATTGACTTTTTTTTTTCGGAAGAAACTGCAGATTCATGAGAAAACTTGAGCACTTGTGTGGGCTGCCATCCATCACCCGGGCTGGAATGGAACTGCTTCTCTGGAGAGCATCATTAGCAGCCTCATCCAGCGCTCCGTGTCTGATGCCTCGGCCGAGCTCAGCTGTTGTTCCCACCTGGCGCCAGCTCCTGGAAAGGAACGGCAGAAGGGAAATAAAACAAGAACAAGAAGCCGGGATGGGAGCCAGATGAGGTAGAATGAGCGCAGGGGCTGGGAGAGATGGAATCGGAATTCTAATGTACGCATCGCCACCATCCATCTTGGAAAGTGTGGGGCCCATCTCGTGCAACATTCTGCTGCCTCTGGAAGGTTTAAGAGATGGAGGGAAACAGGGAAAGGGACAGACAGGGTGAGTGGTATAGAAAGGACAGTTAGACCAACCTGTGAGGGGAAACAAAATTAGCATCAACCAGGAGTTTTGAAGAGGTCAAAGTGAACCTTACCCTGAGGTAGACCTTGAAGACAATTGTGTCATTCTCTGCCTATGAGTGGTGGGAATCATGGTTGGGAGAGAAGAATTGGAGAATTTAAGGAGGGTGAGAAAATTCAGGAACTTTCTGATCTCAAGCTTCATTGTCCCAAAGCTTTGGGGATCCAACATTCTCTAAGGTTTCTGTGGTTCTGGAACTTAGCCATAAATCCATCTTCAAGATTTATCTGTGTGGATTTTTTTGTCGTCTGATCACCATTTATTGGAACTTCTTGATTAAGCTTTTGTTTCTTTTCTTTCTTTCAGAATGAAAACAACTGTTTTTATTTGCTTGAGGGATAAGAAAAGGTATTTAAAACAATAGGTAACATCAAGGTACAGATTTTATATATACGCTTGAGACATTTGAGGTGAAAGTTTGCTTAGTAAGAACCAAATTTTATTTTTTTGTTCTCTTGTTTTATTTTGTGGTTTTTTAAAGACTTAATTGTTGATAAATATTTATTTCTTGCCATTTTATTGTTCAAATTTTTAATATCTCGCCCTTCTTCTTCTTGAAGAAGACCCTTTAATATTTCATATAATACTAGGCCTGTGGTGATGAACTCCTTTAGCTTTTTCTTGTCTGGGTAGCTTTATCTTTCATTTGATGCTAAGTGATAGCTTTGCTGGGTAGAGTATTCTTGGTTGTAGGTTCTTGCTTTTCATCACTTTGAATATTTCTTGACACTCCCTTCTGGCCTGAAAAGTTTTTGTTAAGAAATCAGCTGGCAATTTCATGGGAGTTCCTCTATAGGTAACTAACTACATTTCTTTTGCTGATTTTAAAATTCTCTCTTTGTTTTTAACTTTTAGCACTTTAATTATGATGTGGGCCTCTTTGGGTTCATCTTATTTGGGATTTTCTGTGTTTCCTGGACTTGTAGGTCTATTTCCTTCACCAATTAAGGGGAGTTTTCTGTCATTTTTTCTTTTCAAATCGGTTTTCAATTTCTTGCTCTCTTTCTCTTCTTCCAGCACCCAATGATATAAATGTTGTTATGCTTGAAGTTGTCTCAGAAGCTCCTTACATTATCCTCATTTTTTAAATTCTTTTTGCTTTGCTGATTGGGTATTATTTGCTTCCTTAGATTCCAAATCAATGATTTGATGCTCAGCTTCATCTACTCTACTAATGATTCCCTACAAATTATTCTTCATCTCAGGTACTGTACTAGCATCGTTCATTTCTGACTGGTCAGTTTTTATGCTGCTGATGTTCTCACTAATTTCATTGAATATTCTTAAAACCTGGGTTTTGAACGCTACATCTAGTATATGTGTTGTCTCCATTTTGTTTAGTTCATTTTCTGGTCTTTTTGTTCTGTTCTTTGTCTCCTCATTGGGGCAGCCTCTCTGTCTTTGTTTCTATGTCTAAGTAGGAGCTGCTGTGTCTCCAGGCTTGGTAGAGTTGTCTGATGTAATACAGTGGTACCTCGAGATGCGAGTGCCCTAACATATGAGATTTTTTGAGATACGACTCGTCGAGCGAACGAGCGATTTTTGCCTTGAAATACGAGCAACAATTGAGAGAGGAGTAATCGCGCGCGGATTGGCAGGCTTCACACGACCCACCAGTTTACCGGGACTCGAGCGTCTCATAGTTTACCACGCCTCAAGGTTACAGAACGAATTAAACTCGTATCTCGAGGTACCACTGTAGTTGTCCTGTAGGGTCCAGGGCCCAAATGTCCCTGATCACTCAAGCTGGACACTTGTGGTGCACCCTTCCTTGTGGGCTGTGGACACCCTCCTCTTGTAGGTGAACCTGGATTGCCATTGACATGTCAGTGGGAGGGATTTGCCTCCAGCATGAGCAGCTGCAAGGACTGGCTGTGACCACCACCTTCTGACCACCATGGGGGGTCAGTTGTGCAGGGGCCCCGCCTCACAGAGCAGGGCTTACATTGCTGGGACCCCAGTGTCTGCTGAGTTCACCCATCGAGCCTGTATAATTATATGTATATCTTTGTTGGCCAAACAGTGCTTTAAACTCTGCAATTCTTTATCTCTAAATCCTTGCTGACTTTCCCAGTAACTTCAATGATTGATAGATGGAAGTTACAGAATAAAATGGAAGTTGAATGAATGAATGAATGAATGAAGTGAAAGAGCTAAACATTAATTGAATTACTCTCATAGAATACCATGCCCTCAGCCTTCTGGATTAGCCCTGGAGGTGGCCTATCCTCATGTGTGTTGTTATCCTTAGAGCTGTACTTGATGATAATGCATTTTTCATCATTCCGGTTTAAATGTTAACTTTTCTCATTTGAGAAGCCCTTTCTGACCAGGTCACAGCATCTTGCTTTTTTTCCTTTCTGTAAATCTGCATAATCCATATATTCAATTAGCGATTTCATTTCACTCGTGAGAATTCAATAATTATGCTAAGCATCGTGTTCTGGGAGCTCCTTAAGATAGGCTCATTGCAACCTTCTTGACAATGAACTGCAAGGCAAACAGATTAGACACATCTGCCACCTTAGGAAATAGCGAGCCTCTCCTGAGAGTGAAATAGCCTAAGCTCATTACAACCCAGTTCTGCAGATTATTTTAAACACTGACTCATAAGCTTGGAAAAATCTTGCCAGACCTATCAGAATAAGAGTCAGAGTTGGTGTAGGCTGTAGCTGTTCAAAAATTAAGACGCTCCAGACTTCTAGTCAAGGTGGTGGCGTAGGTAAATGCAGTACTTGCCTCCTCCCCGAGTCACATCAAAATGACAAACTATAGAACAGCAATCATTCAAAACCATCAGAAATCTGGCAAAATGGAAGTCACACAACTAGGGGATTAAAATAGCTGAGTTGAGCCGAGACCGGCTTGATTCAGTGGATGGAGCATCGGCTTGCGGACTGAGGGGTCCCAGGTTGGATTCTGGTCAGGGGCATGTGCCTTGCTTGCGGGCACATGTCCACTGTGGGGCGTGCAGGAGGCAGCTGATTGATGTCTCTCGGTCATTGACATTTCTGACTTTCTCTCTCTCTCCCTTCCTCTCTGTGAAAAATCAATAAAATATACTTTAAAAAAATAGCTGAGTTGAGACTGTCAAAAAAGGTTGAGATGCAGAATGGGCTGGTCCCACACCCATGTGTGGTGGATGAAAACTGGGAGACAGTTTCAGCTGCAGAGGTTCCCATGAGGTGTGAGGGGTCCCAGCCCCATACCAGGCCCCCAAAACATATTATTTCAGTGCCAGGAAGAGAAATCCCCATAACTTCTAGCTGTAAGAGCCAGTGGGATTGAGGCTGAGGGAAACAGACAGAGGACTACTGAAGTCATAGGCAGTTCTTCTTAAAGGGCCCATGCCCCGACTTAGTCAGACTCTTTCCCTCTGAGCTCTAGTTCTGGGGCAACAGCATGAAAGACACCAGCGTCAAGAGGGAGAGAGTGAATTGTCCAGCATCAGAGCAAGAGCTGGAGGGGCAGCTTTCTCTCAGACGGAAGTGCTGGCAGAGGACATTGTTCCTCTGATAACCCACTCTCCTCCCACAGCCAGCAGGCAGGCACCGGATCTGATATTTCATCAACCTGGCCTACCCTGTGTGCCCTGCCCTACTGATTCCCCGAGCTCCCACCCCACCCAACTTTCAGGCCCACCTGTTTCCAATGGCTTTTCATGCAATTGTCCTGCAGTGCCTCATGCTTCAGGTTTTAATTCAACTACTGCTTTTAAAACCCTGTCTCTAAACACGGTCACATTCTGAGGTACTGGAGGTTAGGAATTTAAAATATGAAATTTGAAGGGACACTTTTGAGACTGAAACATCCATATTCAACTTAAGTGTTGTTTTTCTTTAAAGAACTAATGAAATAGCACAGGTTCACATGACTTGTGAGCCAAAGGCATTATGCAGAAGTTATATTTTATTAAAAGTTTAAAATCATCTGTTGGATTATTATGTTACAGTGGTACCTCAAGATACGAGTGCCCTAACATACGAGATTTTTGAGATATGAGCCATCGAGCGAGATTTTTGCTTTGAAAAATGAGCAACATTTGAGATCAGAGTCATTACTCAGATCGGCCGGCTGCACACGACCCACCAGTTTACCGAGACTCAAGCATCTCATAGTTTCCCACGCCTCAAGGTTACAGAACGAATTAAACTCGTATCTCGAGGTACCACTGTATATCAAACATGCAGCATCTGGTTTCAGCATGTCCCACTCCTCTTGCTAAGAGGCCCCAGGCTTGGTTACAGTTTGGCCTCCCCTGGGAACCTCCAAGCCCAGCACAAGGAACAGCTAATTATAGATCATTTTATAGCTAATTATAGATCATTTTCTAGCTCACGTGAGGTGGCTCTGGGGAGAACACAGACGTGGCTGACCTTGGGCTGTATCTTTCAGGAGGTCCCAGAGCCAGTGCACCCAATAGACAGCTTCAGACCACATCAAAGCATCACTACCCAAGATCGTATATCTTTAGAACTAACTATATATTCTGTCCCTTATGTCATGTTGCCTCTCTGGAGATGAGAAAATTGCAAGGACAGAATTCTGTGCAAGGAAGTGAGTTAGCAGAGGAGAAGCACAGGGTACTGCAAGAGGGCAGTGGTTGTTAGGGACATTTTTAGCATGACCACTCAAGAGCTCATAGTTCTGTTGGAGAGGAAAACAGCTTGTGCATGAATTTGTTAAAGAATAAACCTTTATTTTATGGTAGGGTATTTTATAGCTGACATCTACAATTGGGGGACTCTTCAAGCAAATGTTGATTCTGCTGGTCTTCTTAATCCCTAGCCTGATTCTTTTTATTTTTAATTGAATAATTCTTTATTGTTCCAATTATTACAATTGTTCCTCTTTTTTTCCCCCATAGCTTCCCTCCACCCAGTTCCTACCATACCCTCCTGCATTGTCCTCATCCATAGGTGTACGATTTTTTTCCAGTCTCTCCTCTCACCCCTTTCCCCCTGAGAATTGTCAGTCCACTCCCTTTTTATGCCCCCTGATTCTATTATATTCACCAGTTTATTCTGTTCATCAGATTTTTTATTTGCTTGATTTTTAGATTCACTTGTTGATAGATATGCATTTGTTGTTCATAATTTTTATCTTTACCTTTTTCTTCTTCTTCCTCTTCTTAAAGAATACCTTTCAGCATTTCATATAATACTGGTTTAGTATTGATGAACTTCTTTAGTTTTTTCTAATCTGTGAAGCTTTGTATCTGACCTTCAATTCTGAATGATAGCTTTGCTGGGTAGAATAATCTTAGTTGTAGGTTCTTGCTATTCATCACTTTGAATATTTCTTGCCACTCCCATCTGGCCTGCATAGTTTCTGTTGAGAAATCAGCTGACAATCATATGGGTGTTCCCTTGCTGCTTTTAATAAAATTCTTGCTTTGTCTTTTGCTCTTGGCATTTTAGTTATGATGTGTCCTGGTATGGTCCTCTTTGGATTCCTTTTGTTTTCAGGTTCTGTGCACTTCTTGGACTTGTAAGTCTATTTCTTTCACCAGATGCAGGAAGTTTTCAGTTATTATTTCTTCCAATAGGTTTTCAGTATCTTGGTCTCTCTATTCTTCTAGCACCCCCATAATTCTGATGTTGATACACTGGAAGTTGTCCCAGAGGCTCCTTACACTATCTTCACATTTTTGGATTCTTTTTTCTTTTTGCTTTTCCAATTGTGTGTTTTCTGCTTCTTTTTATTTTAAGTCTTTCACTTGATTCTTGTGTTACTCTAGTCTGCTGTTAGGTCTCTGTATAATATTTTTTATTTCACCTAGTGTATGTTTAATTTCTAGTTGACCCTTTTTTATACCCTTGAGGGTCTCACTAAATTTATCAACCTTTTCTAGGAAATTCTTGAAAAATCTTATAACAGTGGTTTTGAACTCTATATCCAGTCATTTCTTTTTCTCCATTTCTTTCATTTGTGATCTGTTCCTTTGTCTCTGCATTTTGGCTGCTTCCCTGAGTTGGTAGAGTAGCTCTGTGTGCTAGGTGTCCTATATAGCCCTGTAGCTCCACCTCCCCAGTTACCTGAGGTGGACACTCTTGGTGCACCCCTTTGTGGACTGTGTGTACAGCCTTGTTGTAGTTAAGTCTTAATTTTTGTTGGTATTAGTGGGGGGAATTGACCTCCAAGCCAATTGGTTTTGGGGATCAGCTGTGTCTATGCAGGGATAACTTCTGTGCTGGAGACAGCTTTATGAGACAAGACTTGCAACATTGAAAAGCCTCTGTGCTTGGCGTGGATGGGGCAGAGTCTCAGGGCTGAACAGACAGCTTTGGCTTCCCATCAATCCTGCCCTATGAGGCCCCAGGGTCTCAGTGTCCCTTGGTAATCACTGCAGTCCTCTCTGCACGCACTTGCATGCATTCCTCCAGAACTCTGCCTTTGTGGCTCCCCTGAGTTTCCGTGCACTCCTCACTTTCCTCAAGAGTCCAGACTCCCCTATATGAGTCTTCCCTGGAACTGGGGTTCAGTGCAGTTGGGAGTTTCTGTCTCCCTCCCACTAGAGGAAGCCAGCCAGGCCCTCAGCCGCCTGTATTCTCCATGTGCTTGTCTCCATACCTTATCTTTTTGCAGCTCCTCTGAGTCTCTGTGAGCCCCTCTCTTTCCTTCTAGTTGTAGAATTCCCATTCATCCAGCTTTCCTGTGGTTCTGGATGATGTCCATTCTGTCTTTTAGCTGTAGTTTTGAAATTGTTGTGCGAGGCAGCAGTTTAGATGTTCACCTATGCCGCCATCTTGGTTTCTCCTCGGTGGAAGAGTTTTCTTTCCCACTCCTCCAGCCTCTGCTGGTTTGTTTTCATCCTCTAATTTCTTTTACTTCTTTGTTTTTCATTCTATGTTAAATTGAGTGATCTCTTCACTTTTCTCTGTGATGTATTTTAGCAGTGAATTACTCCTCCTGGCTAAGAGCTTCACATCTTCATGTTAATTGTGCTTCTTTTCATATGTCTGTTGATAAAAGAGTTCCTGCTGCTCCTCAGCCCCCTCCTTCTCCTCCATCACCGCAGTGGCGGCCTGATTCTTTTTATCACCTAACAGAAAGGTTGACCAGAGAGATCTCTAAGCACCATTGCCTTGTACCCAAAAATTATAGTTAACATGAAATAACTGAATTTGCCTATATTAAATTGAAAATGCCCAGGGTGATTTACATTGGAATCATTTCCCATGTGAATTCCAGGCAATCTCAGAGGTTTCCTGTTGTTCTCATCAAGGAGTTATACCATATAAGTAGCAAGAGAATGGTGAGAATCAGTTTAGAATTGAAATTAATTGAATTTAGAAATTTAAGTGTCCACTGGCATTTTTCTCTGTGAGCTGAAGCTCTGACTATTCAAATGCACTATGTGTTACAATAAAGTATATGAACTATCTTCCTTGCTAACTCTCAGCATTATCATACGTAGAGTAGGGTTGGGAGTCATCTCTTGACCAACTGTGTGACTTTAAATATGTTAAGTAAACTATTTGAACCTTAGTTTTCACATTTAGGTTAATAGTCATAGTTGTTTCCCAGGTTGTAAGGAAGAAAACAGAAAATAGAGGTTTAAAGTATATAGAAAATTATAATAGACTATGCAAATGCTGGTTCTCATCTTCCTCATAAAAGTGGAGACCAATAAGTTAGGTCATATTTAGAGACTATGGGTGAGATGCCTCTTCATGTAGCAATATTCACAGCAGTATTTCTAAATGGACCCAAGAGTAAAGAAAGAATTGCTTCCCAGTTGTGTTGTATTGATTACTGATAAACATCATTTTAGATTATTTTTAATAATCTAGGACATTTTTATGCAAAATGGCATATATGTTTTAAGATACCTGTACTTTCATAAGTTCTCAGCACCTGGTTAAAAAGCATACTTGATTTCCTTCTTTTCAAACGTTGTTTCAGTATCATCCTTTTATGACACAAATAAGAATGACTCATGTAACTAGGAAATAGAATCCAAGCTGTTGGTGGAATCTTTTAAAGAAGTGGTTTAGGAAGAACATGTCTAAATGCATTGAAAATATTTTTGGAATAACTAAGAGCATAAGAAAAGGAAACAAGTGGAATTTATTTTGTGTTTCACATTGTATATTAATATACTTATTGTTGCATCATCTTAAAACAATTAAATTATGTAATAGAATATTTAAGGAAATTATCTTAATACTAGAGGCCTGGTGCATGAAATTCATGCACTGGTCGGGAGTTTTCTTCAGTCTACCATGCTCCGTCTCCAATCTGAGACCGCTGAACTGCTGGCTCCCAACTGCTCACCTTCCTGCCTTCCTGATTGTCCTTAACTGCTTCTGCCTTCCAGCCTGATCACCCCCTAACCACTCCCTTGCCAGCCTGATTGATGCCTAACTGCTCCCCTGCCAGCCTGTTTGTCCCTAACTTTCCTCCCCGCGGGCTTGGTCACCCCTAACTGTCCTCCCCTGTGAGCTTGATCACCTCTAACTGTCCTTCCCTGTGGGCTTGCTCACCCCCAACTGCCCTCCCTATGGACCTGGTCATCCCTAACTGCCCTTACCTACAGGCCTGGGTCCCTCCTCAATTGCACTTCCCTGCAGGCCCAGTCACCCCCAACTTCCCTCCTCTGCTGACCTGGTCACCTCTCTCTGCCCTCCTCTGCAGGCTTGATCATCTCCTACTGCCTCCTTTGCAGGCCTAGTCCCTCCCAACTACCCTCCCCTGCTGGCCATCTTGTGGTGGTCATCTTGTGTCCACATGTGGGCAGGATCTTTTAATCACATGGGGGCAGTCATCGTGTATGTTGGAGTGATGTTCAATCTGCATATTACTCTTTTATTAGATAGGATAGAAGCCTGGTGCACGGGTGGGAGTCAGCTGGTTTGCCTTGAAGGGTGTCCTGGATCAGGGTGTGTGTTCCCTTGGGGTGTGGGATGGCCTGGGCGAGTCACACCTGCTGGGGAACCAAGTGGAGGCCCTGGTATCTGGGATTTATTTATCTTCTCCAATTAAAACTTTGTAGCCTGGAGTGGAGCCAAGCCTTCTGCTTGCACAGCCATTGAAACTCTGTTGCCTTAATGAGGCTTGGGTAGACCAGGGTGTGTGGAAAGCTTGGTTTCCTCTATCGCCAGGGGCAACCCAAGCCTCCCTCCTGCTCTCTCTGTGGCTGTAGCCAGATTGGTTGGGTTAATTTTCATACTCACTCTGATTGGCTGGTGTGTGTGGCTGGTGGGTGTAGCAGAGGTACAATCAATTTGAATATTACTCTTTTATTAGATATCATACCCAAGAAAATATTCATTTTTTTGTAGTGATTAAAACCAAAAACTCCTAGATTTTTATTTTATATTTTAATTTATCTACTTGTAAGGACAATAAGTAAATGAACAACAGGAATTCTAGTTAAGTGACAAAAAGATCACAACATGACAAAGTCTAACACAGAAATTGAAAAATAATACCCCCAAAGAGAATTGTCTTCAGGTTGTAGGATTTGGGATTTTTTCCAAACTTTCAAAAAAAAATGTTGTTAGGTATTAGACTTTTATTTGTTTATAAATAAAACAAAAATGTACCTTTTGATATTAGAGCTTGAGAAATTTATTTCACCGGGACATCCCATTGTGTCTGTGAATACAGTTGAATTCACTATCACACTCCTTTCAAATCTTCTATACTTTTCTGATATCCCCAACTCCATCAATCTCTTATGTCAGAAATAACCTTCTTCTCCTAGAGTTTAATAATGTCACTAGGTATTATTTCAAATTTCTGCCACCTGCTCTCCATCTATCTAACCATATCTTCACCCATCTTTTCTTCTTCCTCTCCACTTAGATATGGAGGCTATCTATCTGAAGTCTCAAACTTGCTCAAATTGGAAGGCATTGGCTTATTTATCTGAACATCTCAGGACTGAGCTGACTTTCATCACAGGCCCATACAAAAATATCATCTGGGCTGATTTCTCAGATCTACTTGGGGAGCTAGCCATGTTCTCAGACAGTTTTTCTCTATGTTCCAGTTCTGCATATGTGTTATATTCTTTGTTTTTGTCATATTCTTAAAGGAGGCTTTTATTCTTCAAAAGGCCAAGTATGACCAATCAAAAGATGAGATTATGCATAAATTGAGAGAGAGAGATTGTTCTGATATTGACAAAAATAAAAAGTTTCAGAGATATCTGGGTAAGTCAACTTTTCATTCTATAACCATTCAGTATAAAATTCATGGGAAGTCAAGTAAATACTGAATTGCTAAAGCTTTAAATTACGTTGAGTTCTAAGAGCCAAGCACCCCAGGCTATGTTTTGCAACCTGGGGAAAACTGTCCTGGTCTCCCCAGTTTGTAGGAATGGGTTTCTTGATTTGTCAAATTTAGAAATTCAGAGCTACGATTTCTTCTCCTTCCTCTTTCCCATTGTTTGTGTTTTCTGTCCTTCCTTTATCAATGTGTGATAGTCTAACCTATTGCTTTTAATAGTTACATAATATTTTATACTATAAATTATTATATATACTCTTTACACAGTTTTCCCACTTACATATAATCTCAATTTATTTTGCTGCCACAAAAATACTGAGATAAGTGGCTTTATGTATAAATCCTAGTGCGATGATTTCTTATTTCTATAGATTAGATTTCCTAAAGGTAGGTTGTTGGAAATAGTATTGGAGCAGAATATCATGTTTTTTCACCAAGATTATATAGAGGTTGAATGTCCATTCTTACTAAAGGTATGACACTTCTTCCTAACAAAACACTGTTATTTCTTAAACACTAAAGAAATTGATTTCCAAGGATGCTCCAAATAGGTGGTTATGATAACAGACATTGAGTTGGTGTCTTCAGAGAATTTTAGCAAATGTTTCAAACTGGCTTTTGTTTATTGCTGGTCAAGAGCCATGAGCTGTCATCCTTCTGATGTTCAGAAGCTGGATAATTTCTCACTTTGGACAAATGAAGAAATTGAGTAGTTTTGGATCTTTTACAACTTAATGTCTTTCTCAGGAGAAAGGTACCATGGAGAGGGAATCATTGTACTATTACACAGTTGTGAGATGAATTTTCTTGTGTCTTATACTCCCCTTATCAGGAAATTTCACACTCTTGCGTGTAATTCTCAGAACTTAAACAGCTCATACTATCTAGTTTCTGAATTCTATACTTATTCCTGATACCTTCACTTTTTCTTCTTTTTTAAATATATTTTTATAGATTTCAGAGAGGAAGGGAAAGAGTGAGAGAGAAAGAAACATCCATGATGATAGAGAGTCATTGATCAGCTGTTTCTTGCACATTTTCTACTGGAGATCCAGCCCTCAATCTGGGTATATGCCTTGACCAGAATGAAATTGTGACCTCCTGGTTCATAGTTTGACTCTTAATCTCTGAGCCATGCTGGCTGGGTTCTTCATCTGTTCTAAATACTTTTTTCCCCTCTCATCCTGGGAAGCAAATATGACTATTTACATATTTCTTCAGATGTGAAAGTTAAGCTCAAAGAGTTTAGTTACACACCTAGGAAATGGCTGACTCGAAACTCTACTCTATACCATAAGACAGATAATGCATTTACTTGCTCCAACACTTATCACCTACTAGAGGCCTGATGCATGAAATTTGTGCATGGGGGAACCAGTGGTGTCCTTCAGCCCAACCTACTCCCTCACAATCCAGGACTGCTGGCTCCCAACTGCTCACCCACCTGCCTTTCTGATTGCCCTTAACCGCCTCTGCCTGCCAGCCTGATCACCCTTTAACCACTCCCCTGCCATCCTGATTGATGCCTAACAGCTCCCCTGCCAGCCTGTTTGCCCCTAGCTGCCCGACACAGTGTGCCTAGTCACCCCAAACTGCTCTCCCCTATGAACCTTGTCACCCTTCACTGCCCTCCCCTTCAGGCCTGAGTCCTCCCGAACTGCCCTTCTTTGAAGGCCCAGTCACTCCCAATGTCCCTCCTCTGCCAGCTTGGTCACCACTAAATGCCCTCCCCTGCAGGCTTGATCACCCCCAACTACCCTCCCTTCCAGGCCTGGTCCCTCCCAACTGCCTTCCCCTGCTGGCCTGATCACCCACAACTCTCCTCCCTTGCAGGCCTGGTCCCTCCCAACTGCCCTTCTCTCTGGCCATCTTCTAGTGGCCATCTTGTGGGGGCCATCTTGTGTCCATTTGGAGGCAGGATCTTTTGTCCACATGGGGCAGTCCTCATGTGTGTTGGAGTGATGGTCAATCTGCATATTGGTTAAGGTGATCCACTTTGTACTTTACTCATTCTAACAGTTCAAAAGCAAATCTCTTCTAGAAACATTCTCACAGACCAAAAGTAATGTTTAACACCCACTTTTGGTTCTGACTGGTAGGTTCCTATGCCAGTCAGCATCTTTGGGCCTATTTCCCCAGGCCAGCAGGGGAAGGCAGTTAGGGGTAATGAGGCTGGCATGCAGAAGCAGCCAGTTATCTGGACACCCTGCAGCCTACTCAAGTTGATGCATAAAATTAAATATTGCAGCCTTTTATCTGGTGAACCACAAATCATTTGTTGTTCTTTTTCTTTTCTTTTTTTCTTTTTGTTGTTTTGTTTTGTTTTGTTTTGTTTTTAATTTCAACCCCAAATCCAAAAAAATTTGGGTTGGCCTTTTTTTTTTTTTTTTTTTTTTAATGGTAGTCTCATCTCTTATCCACATAACCTAACCCTACTATTTGAAATACCTAAAATAGTTCCTGTTACTCTTTTCTAAATCCTGAAGATAACTTCAAAATCCTGCTGAATCTGGTCCCATCTTTAGACCTATAACATACTTCTCTCTTCATGCAAAAGAAACCACTGCCTTTATTTGTGTGGTTATTGATTAATCCTGTAGAACAGTGGTTTTCAACCTTTCTAATGCGGCGACCCTTTAATACAGTTCCTCATGTTGTGGTGACCCCCAACCATACTTCACAACTGTAATTTTGCTATTGTTATGAATTACAATATAAATGCATGTGTTTTCCAATGATCTTAGGTGACCCCTGTGAAAGTGTCATTCGACCCCCAAAAGGGTCACGACCCACAGGTCTAGAATATGGAACCAATGCTCTAGAATATGGAAATGTTCCCATGCTCTCTGTTTTATACTCAGTGTGTAGCATCAAGCCTGTTAAACACAATCTACATAGTTGTTCAATAGATGCTGTTAAATGAATGAATGTTCCAGATGTCCTACTTATTGAGGATTTGCAACCATGAACACTTTGCTCACTCTCTCTGAAATCATAGAGCTTTGGTTTACAAGTATTTTTGCAAACACAAACACTTACTTCAGAGCTGGAAATTGGACAGTTGATTCAGATGAAAAACCTCGGCAGGCTGGCAGAATGAGGCAAACAGCCAGAGCTCAGGTCAGTGGTCTGTTATTCAGCCTCACACTGCTTCCCTGCAGTGGAGGATGCTGGGAAACCGAGTCTCTCTGTGGCAACACTGCTGATTTATGGAAATGTTCAAGACCAAGGAGTGCTGGTATATTTCTCCCAGAGAGATATTACCTACCATTGGGGAAGAAGGATGCATTCAAAACAATGATTCAAGAACCAATTTCCCTGGCCGGTTCTACAATACATGCTGTCACAAGTATTTGTGTTTTAAATAAGAGCTTTACCACTCTACATTTTATGTGGCTGCTTCATGCTTCCAAAGCTGAGAAAAAAAATCATGCTTATCTGGCTGTATTGATGAAGAGGTCCAGTATGCTTTTATAGGACCTTGTATTTCTTGTGTGGCAGACTGCCCCCGGTTTAGGAAGCGAAGTTCCATTGAAAGAAAATGGACTCCCTTCCATCTTGTCCTATAAGGGCTGGGACCCCTGCCTAAACCCCCTCCCTTTTCTGGGAGTGGCCACAGTTGTGCCAGCAATGTCCTAACTTCCCCGACCCTCACCTGAAAGGACCAATGAAGCTCCAGGGACACAGCTAAGGTCCTAATTAGGCTTAACCACGGAAAGACCCCAATTCAAGTGACCCATCTCTGTAACCCTCATCACTTTGCTAAACCCCCTAATTATCCTACCCCATAAAACTCATTGTTCCTGCCCAGTCTGCTCTCTCGCCTCGCTGCTGCGTCAGAAAAAGGCTGAGAGCCAAACCCGGGTTTGAATAAAGACTCTTTGCTTTTCTATCGGAGAAGGCTCCTTAGTGGTGGATTATTGGGGACCCCGATCTCTGGGCACAACACCATACTTCCACTTACAGTAGTACATTCTCTTTCTGAAGAAAAAAACCTCATTATACGTGGAGCGAAAGGTGAAGTTAGGCATCCGGTTAAAATAGACCATCAAAAAAAAACCATTCCTCTGGAGAAGGAATTTCATGATTCAATCTGGCCTAAAATGAGTTTTGTTGAATTAATCATGGTGAGCAGGATTCAAATCCTGACCTATATTCTAGCTCTGACATTTTTTTCAGCTATCAAGCCTTGTCTAATTTAACTTTTCGGGGCCGCTTTGCTCTTGGGTTTTTCATGGTAACAATTAATATCAAGCCTACCTTTCTCGCAAGGGATTAGACATCTTTTATCTGATGATAATTTTGAAGATATAATGTAAGTTATCTAATAATATACATGTCAGTCTCATTCCTATTATGAAATCAAGGTAGAACTCACTCTTTCATCTAATTCCTATGCATACTCTATCTCTCTTAAATATTACTTAAAAAAAAAAGGTTATTTTCTCTGATCTATCTTTTTCCATGTACAAAGTGTCCTATGCTTCTGACATAGAATCATAAGTCTCATGGTAATTGCTCATTTAATTTCCTGTCTCTTCCTCTAGACAGAAAAGAACTTAAAGACCTTTCCTATCTTATATATCACTCCACCATAAGTATCTAGCAGAATACCCATTATGCATCGGGCACTCAATCCACCTTTGTAGAATATAAATAAGTATAATGATAGAAAAGATGTCTTTAAAAGACACCGTCAAAATAAGATTAACATGAAAGAGCATAGCCAGGAGAGTTATTTTATTTCTCATGTGCAATGTACGAAAGAGAGAGGGTTTGAACTTGGCAAGTCATTAGCCACAGATTAATGAGTGTCACCCTTAAACGGGTAAACCTGTAGAGCTATTCACTTGTTCCTCTCAAATCACTCCTATTTCCTTATCCATATGAATATTAACTCAATACAATCATGATTACCAACTCAAGGAATGCTGTCACTGTGTACTGGTGACACGGTTAATTTGTAATCTCCTTTAACATAACCTTGGGGAGCGCTCTCCCCAGTTTCCGATCCTCCTTCGACATCCCAGGAAGCCTTGTTTTAAGGGAACATATTGGCATTGCTTCTTCATTTTGGTCACCAGACCCTGAAATGTGTGTGAATAAATATGTTTTTTCCACAGTGCTTTCCTAAGGGCCAGTTAGTCGATGTCTGCAGAGTGCTTCTCAGATGCTAAGTGCTGTTGAGATGCTAAGTGTCATTCTGCATGAAGCAGTGGCCTTGGTTCCTCTGAGATGGAAGTTTCTTGAGAGACAGTGTTGGAGGACAAAGCCGAGAGACACGGAATAGCAGTTCTCCCCAGAATGCAGCGGTTTACACCGGGGAGGCGAAGCTTTACAAAAATAGCCTCACAGTGACTTTCTTGGCAAAAGGTAAAACTTTGAGAGGAGCCCTGGCTAAATAAAAAATGGTCTGTCACTGTTAGTCAGCGGCACCATTTCCTCCTCCTGCCTGTTTTCCCAGGGGAACTAAGAGAAAACAAGCATGGCTTTTGAAGACCAAGGAGATTTTATTTCTTCTCTGCAGGAAGGTTTCTCCTCATTGCCTGGTGTGAGTGCTCCCTTCCCTGCCCCCAACCCAACCCTCACTGGCCATGACCGGGAAGCACATTCCTGGAGCGGCTGACAGAACAAAACAATGACAGAGCAAGCGTGAGAGCCTCATCTGCAACCTTTCCTCCTTCGTCCCTGTATTGTCTGCTGCCTTCCAAAAGCTCCACTGAGTTCCTATTTCCTGTCAGGCACTGTTCTAGAAAGAAACATGATAGGAAATATATAAAGAAAAGAGGCCGCCTGGCCAGAGTGGCTCAGTGGTTGAACATTGACCTATGACCCCAGAGGTCACAGTTTGATTCCTCGTAAGGGCACATGTCTGTGTTTCAGGCTTGATTCCCAAGGTAGGGCATGCAGGAGGCAGCCGATCAATGCTTCTTTGTAATCATTGAGGTTTCTCTCTCTCTCGCCCTTCCTCTCTGAAATCAATAGAAACATTTTTTTTTTAAAAGGAAACTATTTTTTTCTTAGTACCCATGCAGTCATCTCGCTGTCAGTTCTCTCCTAAATGGGTGTGTTTTCTTCTTTAGATTGAAGCGTTGATTTAATGAGGCAGAGAACATTTTTTTAAAAATATATTTTATTGATTTTTTACAGAGAGGAAGGAAGGGAGATAGAAAGTCAGAAACATCAATGAGAGAGAGACATGGATCAGCCACCTCCTGCATGACCCATAGTGGAGATGTGCCCCACAAGCAAGGTACATGCCCCCAACCGGAATCGAACCCGGGACCTTTCTGTCCGCAAGCCGATGCTCTATGCACTGAGCCAAACTGGTCTCGGCGAGGCAGAGAACATTTTGATGTAAGAGAGGCTTTGGAGAACTTATTTAATGGTTAAGGAAATGGAGATATGTATATGGAGCATTATTAGAAGTACCAACACTATCCCTACTATCAATACTATAGTGATATCATTGATGCTGATGGTGATGATGGTGAAGATGATGATGATGATAAATGATGTTGATGAAGACTATCCCCAGATTTGGGGTAGTCATCCTTGTGTCAGATTTCTACATTGAGAAAGTATCTCTTCATCATTCTAAGGGAAAACATAGCTCCTCTGAGGTACTATCAAGGCTTATAACATCTGATAGTTCTTTCATGTGAAGTCATCTATAGCCCTCTGAAAGATTTTTAATCACTGACGGTTTTAGCATTTGGTCACTTTTATTTTTAATGCTTACACATCTGGCAATTTCATGTTTCTGTACTGATTGCCTCAATTCAAATTGGAGAAAAACGTAACCATGTCCTCTGGCCTTTGAATTTATGCTCCTAAGCTGCAAGTAAGATCTTAGTACTTCCTGGAATTCAGTTATCCTTCTCATTTTCTGCTCTTGGTTGACTGATAGTATTACATCTTATTTTCCTGAGAAAATAGAAGCAAACATAAGAGAAGTATTGAGTCTGCCCAACTTCACTTCTATCAATGATCCTACATTTGACTAAGATGGTTGCCTTTTTTCATGTTACAATAAACTCTATGATTTTATCAATGACATTCCCTACACTTGTTCACTGCATCATCTATTGTCACTTATGCAAAAACCTTACTTCTAAAATGATCCCTTTTAGTGTTTCATTAGTTTATCCCGTTCTTCTAGATTCTCTGTCAGAATGCAGTGGTCCATCAGAACACAACAACAACAGTGAAAATGCCTAGAACCATTGTTTCATGAAGCATTGGCACATACCTATCATTTTTCTTCTCCATTTTACAGCAAATTTTCTCAAAAGTGTAGCCAATGCTAATTGTCTTCTCTTCATCTCACCTTTTCTTGTGAACCCACTCTCTGCAGGCTTTCTCCTCCATAATTTCATAGAAATTTCATTTGTTAGGAGACTACCATCTCACCAAACGTACATAAAATCCAGGCTTTTGACTAATCCAGAACAATCTGAAGATGTAGTAAGATAATACAGAAAAAAATCACTGGTGGGAATGCCTTAAGAAGATCTCACAGATGAGGTGGCTTAAACAAATACAGTGGTACCTCGAGATACGAGTGCCCTAACATATGAGATTTTTGAAATACGAGCCATGGAGTGAGCGATTTTTGCTTTGAAATACAAGCAACATTTGAGATAGGAATAATCGCGAGGATCGGCCGGCTGCACACGACCCACCAGTTTACTGCGACTCGAGCTTCTCATAGTTTCCCATGCCTCAAGGTTACTGAATGAATTAAACTCGTATCTCGAGGTACCACTGGATTTAATTTCTTAAATTTCTGGAGATCAAGATCAAGGTTTGGTTTCTGCTAAAGTCTCTCTCCTTGGCTTACACATGGCTGCCTGTCATTCTGCTCTTACAAGGTCATCTCTCCATCTCTGTTGTGTTCTAATATCTTTCCTCCTTCTTCCTTCTTTCTTTTTCTTTTTACTTAGCCATTTATTGAGGACATATTATGTGGTAGGCATTGTGCTACATGATATGCTAAGGCTGCTCAACCATTCACTATGACATGCATTGAACACCAGTGGGCAGTCAGTTGACCGGTCCACCAGTCAATATGAGCACCGACCACCAGGGGGCAAACATTCTGACCAGTAGGTTAGCTTGCTGCTGGGGTTCAGCTGATCAGGACTGAGGGAGATGGGCTGGACATGCCGGGGAAGTCCTCTGACAGTTCCTCCCCAGCTGGCCAACCTCCCACACTTCTCCTGAGCCCTGATCATGCACCAGTGGGGTCCTTCAGTCTGGCCTGTGGCCTCTTGTAGTCTGGGGCCCCTCAGGAGATATCGGAGAGCCAGTTTTAGCTCCATCCTGCAGGCCGAAATTCATGCACCGGGTCTCTAGTAATATTAGAAGTTTTTTAAAAGCAGATTTTAATATCTCAAATTTTTATATTGTGGGTTAAAACCAAATCAATTTGGTGACTATGAGCAATGAAAGAGAATAGCAACAACTACAGTGGTACCTCGAGATACGAGTTTAATTTGTTCTATAACCCTGAGGCGTGGGAAACTATGTGACGCTCGAGTCCAGTGAACTGGTGGGTCTTGTGCAGCGGCTGATCCTCGTGATTACTCGTATCTCAAATGTTGCTCATATTCCAAAGCAAAAATCGCTCACTCGACGGCTCATATCTCAAAAATCTTGTATGTTAGGGCATTCGTATCTCCAGGTACCACTGTACTAGTATAAGACATCACACACAATAATGTTTTATGAAATATTTGTTTTAGCTATACAGAGTGTAGCAAAACTGGGTTTACAGAGAGTAGCAAAACTAGGTTTACAGTCGTATGTGAAACAGTTTGCTCTTGTATTATAATTTATTAATTATATTATTTTCTATACAAACACTGTAAGCCTACTTTTGCCCCACCCATACATTCCATACATATGTTTATAAGGTCATGTAAAAAGATTTTTATTGCAGATTGCCATAAAATATTTTGAGAGTCCCTCTAATGAGGTCCCTTTGTAGCAGGCAATAGAGTCTCTTCCCTCTTCAAGATCACAATGAACACAACCTGCAGGGAGACTGTATTTCAGAATGCAGTGTGGCGCTCAGCAGGAGAGATTCTGATGTTGAATGACTTTTAAAATGGCTGCCTTTGTTGTTGTTCAAAGACAAAAGGACTTCCTGCTGCCATTAAATGTGTCTTGAGATTCCTGTGTGTTATCTTTAATGCTTTCTCCATTTCACTTTTTAAATTCATCCTTTACTCAGAAGGGAATAAGAATCTCTCTGTCACTTTTCCATCATTCTGCCTGTGTTCTGTAAAATTGTTAACTAGGTGCTTACTCTTTTTTTTTTTTATTTTTTTGCATCTTTCTAAGTGTCCACTGAGGTTTTAAGAAAGAGACAAAATAACCCAATCCAGCCATGGTCTCCAGCTCTTCAAAAATGGTTCTACCTACCAAACATTTACTTTCTTTTTTGGTGCCTTTTGTTTGTTTGTCTGTTACTCAGCGATTTGAAAAATTGACTCCCTTTCTACATTTGTGAATTTCAACCTCTCTTTCAGTCTCAGCTGTGAATTGCAAAGTCAGCAAAGGAAGATAACAAAGCAAGTCTAAGTGGTTTCTATCCCAAACTCCCAGAGAAAATTCAAGATAAATGGATGCGTTTCCAACAATGCCACGGAACTTTACTTTAGCCTGAAAAGGAAAAGAACACTAACATTTGTTAAATGAGCATCTGTGCTAGAGTCTCCACGTAGAAATTGTACATTAACTCTGCTTTATTTTACCGGTAGAGTTTTGTCATCCAGTGTTTCAAGTAAATTTAAGTAAGTAAGTTTGATGTAGTTGTCAAGATTTAAAAAATCAGATTTTACGTAAAATCCAGACTTTTGACTGCTCCAGAACAATCTGAAGATATAGTAAGATAACACACAAAAGTCCCTGTTAGGGCTGCCCTAACAAGATGGCTTAAACCAGTGCTTCTCAACCTTCCTTAAGGCCGAGACCCTTGCATACAGTTCCTCATGTGGTGGTGATCCCCAACCATGAAATTTTGCTACTGTTATGCATCGTGATGTAAATATCTGCATTTTCCGATGGTCTTAGGCGACACCTGTGAAAGGGTCTTTCGACCCCCAAAGGGGTCGCGACCCACAGGTTGAGAACCACTGGCTTTAACAAATATTTAATTTCTTACATTTCTGGAGATCAAGATCAAGGTCTGGTTTCTTCTGAAGTCTCTCTCCTTGGCTTACACACGGCTGCCTGTCATTCTGTTCTTACAAAGGTCATCTTTTCATCTCTTTTGTGTTCTAATATATTTCCTCCTCCTCCTTTCTTTTTCTTTTTACTTATTCAGCTACGTATTAAGTACATATTATATGCTATGCATTGTGCTACATGTTTGCCATTCAGGATTGATGAGACAGTAACTGCCCTTGAATAGTTCAGTCTAATGAAGAAGAAGGGAGAGGCACAGATGCTTGGCATTTAAACCCTGGAGAAGAGGAAAGAGACTTGTCCTTTGAGAGTCTATGTTGATGTTGAGGATGGTTGTGTCTGAAGATAAACTTGTAGACACAGCATCAGGGAGCTAAAGGGAATCCATGGACTTTTAAAACATATATGTGAAGTAGGAATATAAGTCATCTTTAAGAATGAATGGATGGGGTAGTGAGCTAGTGGATTTGTTGTCTCAGGAAATTGACAGGTGAATTCACAGACAAGAGAGGGGTCATCAAAAGGGAAGCAAAGCTTATTAGAGTGCAAGTTACAAAGCTCTCAGGCATGTGAGAAGGGTTCTAAGTTTCCTGCACTTGGTCTTCTATTGGCTCTTTCAAAACACACCAGCCAACCTCCTTTGGCCCTCATCTATCCACTTTCAGTTCCAGCTTTGGGATTTGGGGGGAAGTCTACAGCTAAACTTGCTCACATCCTGACCATCTTCCTCATCTCCTCTTTAGCATCTTCCCTCCCTGCAACCCTTACCCTAAACTGCCTAATCCCATATAACTCAATAGTGCTTGAGAAGAGAAGAACAGAGAACATCTGGATAATTACTAAGGGGCATGGGAGATAACTAACAAAAACAAGTAGTGGATGGCGGTGGTACTATAACCTCCCTTCTTTTTTTTAAATATTTTTTATTGATTTTTTACAGAAAGGGATAGAGAGTTAGAAGAATCGATGAGAGAGAGACATCAATCAGCCGCCTCCTGCATGCCCCCTATTGGGGATGTGCCCACAACCAGGATACATGCCCTTGACCGGAATCGAACCTGGGACCTTTCAGTGCTAAGGCTGATGCTCTATCCACTGAGCCAAACCGGTTTCAGCATAATCTCCCTTCTTATAAAGACAGTAGTTCTATTGGATTAAGGCTTACCTTATAACCTCATCTAACCCTAATTCACTCTTAAATAATCCTATCACCAAATAAAACCACATTCTGAAGTACAGGGTGTTAGACCTACAACCTATTACTTTTGGGTTAAAAGACAAATTGAGGCATATTAAAAATGTCAGAATTGGTGAGAATAAAAATTGATATGAATCCAGAAGCACTAAATCAGACATGGCTAGGAACACATTGCTGACAGGAAGCTGAAGAAAGTCATACAGAGAAAGTGCGGAAGAAAAGAAAGGAAAGCATTTGATTGGGCACAGCTAAGAGCCTCATTGGCTGTTTGAGACTTGGTCATTCTCAGTGTTTCCATTTCATAACATCCAGGCATTTAGAGGCTTAGATTTAGGATTGCTTATGTAAGCTGCCACTGCATTAAAATCACCTCAATCTAATGACCTCCTAATTTAATTAATTTAACAGGGTATATATAATTCAGTCTATAACAGTCCCTGTGGTCATAATTGACTGGATCTGAGCACAGAGATTTGCTTTCAAGGTCACCATAATACCCACTCCCTCTCTGCCAATGTCACCCTGAACCTGGGCCTGAGTATCACAGCCATTTATCAGAAAGGTGGCTTCTTTCAAGTACATTAAATATATTTCCATCTGACATATTTGAATTTTTCACTCCGGTTTTAGAACTCTACTAGCTTCTTCTTGAATTCCAGCTTAATCCCTTCCTAGGTAGATTTGAGAATGTTTCTCAATGCATCTGAGCCTCAGTTTGCAAACCTCCAAAAACTGCAGATAGTAATTCAGAACAAAATTTCAATAGTCTTCCTTCTTTTTCCTACTCACAGTACTTTCATATGCTTATCAGGGTGGTTTAGAATAATTATTTTCAATGCGAAATCCCCTAAACAATGGCAGCATCACCTGGGAATTTTCTAGAAATGCAAATTCTAAGGTCCCATCCCAGACCTACTAAGTCAGAAACTGGGCAGGGGGCCCAGGACTCTTACGTTTAAACATCATTTGCAGGTTATTCTGAGGCATGCCACATTTTGACAAATACTGATTTAGAGTGTAAATTTCTGTAATGAAGTCCCCATAACTTCTCATTGGTTTCTATATTTACTTGTAATCAAAAAATACATGAATAAATAACAAAGAAAGATGCAGACATTCAAGTTTCATATCTACAAAAATGGTTGCATGCTAACAACCTGCATCATAAATAGTTTTCTAAATATGGGTCATCAGGTTTATTTTGTTAGTATTAATAAACATCAACTGAAATTAGTGATGCAAGACAACACAAATGAACCCTGTGATGAAAATAATTGTACATGTGTGTGTTTTTTAGATTGAAAGGAAATAACATTTTTTTTCACTCTTATTCGGTTTTCCTTATTAAATTATTCATCAAGTCTCAAAACAGCTACATACCTTGAAGAAGTGAAATTTCACATCTAAATGACTTATACAAGTGGCATGTTCACTTACATTTGAAAACAGAACAATTCCACAAGCCAACCAAATTAATCCGTGTCCAATATTAGAGCAGATGGGATACATTTTTAATAAAGAATTACCAAGAAAAAATGCTTTTAGTGCCAAAACTGGTTTGGCTCAGTGGATAGAGCGTCGACTGGGGACTGAGGGGTCCCGGGTTCGATTCCGGTCAGGGGCATGTGCATTGGTTGCAGGCACATCCCCAGTGTGGGGTGTGCAGGAGGCAGCTGAACGATGTCTCTCTCTCATCGATGTTTCTGGCTCTCTATCACTCTCCCTTCCTCTCTGTGAAAAATCAATAAAAATATATTTTTAAAAAATGCTCTTAGTGATTTGGAAATTTCAGTGGATGGAAGCAAATCCTTGTTCTGAAGGGTTCATGGTAGTGCCAAGTGCAGGGGATGCTTCTCTCAGCTCACTTTCTGATGCCAAAAAGGATGATTCTGACTAGGGTAGAAGATATCAACCAGAATCCTGTCACTTCATGTAATCCCAGCTCAATGCCAACAACAAAAGCTTGAAGCAATTGCTCCCTCACTACATGTGCCATGCAGCTCCAAGGTGATTTTCAAGATTGGAAGGTATGAAGGATTCACTGATTACAACTTTAGAGGAAATGTTCTGGAAGCTCCTTTCTCTGTGTTCTGAGAATTTTTACTTCAGAAGAAGTTAAAAAGGGACAAGTGGATAATATGAAATTTGGATGCAACTGAAAGGTGAATTTACTTTCAAAACAATTATAAATCCAGACCTAGATGGTTTGGCTCCGTGGATAGAGCATTGGCCTGCAGGATGAAGGATCCCTGGTTCAATTCTTGACAAGGCGCCATGCTGGGGTTTCGGGCTCAATCCCCAGTTGGGGGCCTGCATGAGGCAGCCAATTAATGATTCTCTCTCATCATTGATGTTTTTCTCTCTCTCCCCATCTCCCTTCCTCTCTAAAATCAATAAAATAATAATATTTTTAAAAAACAATTATAATTTTAAATTTATTGAATGTCTAGCTGCAGAAAGGCTAGAAGATGATTTCTATGTATTACTTTGTTTAAAAAATATACTTTGATGAACTTCTATAGATAATGAAACTGGATTGTAAGGAGGTTCCATTGCAAGGTCATTCAACTAGTTCACAGTAGACTGAGGATTCAACCCAGGATCTTCTGTTCCCTAATCCTGTGATATTTCTGTCACTTCTGCTGCCCATCTATAAGTATAGTCATAGCATTTTACAATTTATATAAGATATCTTTAAATAACTTACATAAGAGAGAAAGACCCAGACATTCTAGTTTTACCTCTTACATAAGATATAAATATACCAACACCTATTTTCTCTGAGATACAGTTTCATAGTAAAACAGACTCTCTTTCTCCCTCTCTTTCTTTCTCATCTGTTTTATTAAAGAAACTGTGTTTCACAGGAGAAAAGATTTCTCGGGGTCATCAGCTAGTAGACAGGGAATCTACGATGAATATAAAATTGTCTAACTGCAAGAACTGTACCTATGGCATTACCATCGGCATTTCAGTAAGATAAAGATAAAAATCAAGAAAGTCCACTGGATTTTAAAAATTCTTATTAAGTTGGCTTTTATAAGCAAATATGCTCACCTCCTTTTAAGCAATCATCTATATTGCCCTTACTTTTGCTTTTCAGGTTCTATTGAAATTCTCTCTCTCATCTATAGTTTTACATATCCCAGTACATATCGATTTGAAAATTCTTCTTTGGGAATATTGATTAACACCATTGGTCCCTACTTTATCCCCAGATAGGGAACAGTAATTTATTCTGCATTCATTGTCTGTAGGAAGAGATCTGACAGCACACAGGAGAGATGAAAAGAGGGTCTTTCTAGCTTTTGACTTATAAAACGACAATCATCCTAAACTAGTGAGGAAAGGACATGATGAACAGTGGTCAGCTTCTCACACTAGAAACGCATTCTCTGGGCTGTGAAATAAGAGATGGTAAAAGTCATGACAGAGAGAGAGTCAGGAGAAGACAGAGATTAGAGAGTCCCTAAGAAAGTGGCCTGCACTCCATAGCACAGACTCCCAAGAGGTAATTAAATATTAGAATCAATATGTCAATGTGAGAACAAGAAGACTATGCAACTGGAGAGATGTTTTGGGGATATTGATGCAGGCAGACTTTCTAATGTGGCCATTGGAATTGGACACGGTGAGACTTTGGGTAACCAGTGAGAGATCCTCACCAAGGACATTCATATCTCAGTGGGTTTCTGTGTGGTCAGATGACACTGAAAACTGAAGTGACCCTTGCCCTACATTCATGCCCTGCTTCTTCACACAACACATATACCTACACTGCAGTCACAGGAAACAGAAGATAAGGAGGCACAAAACAGAAATTACATTGGATTTTAGAAGATCATGTTATACTCTCTGTAGACCAAAAATCTATGAACTACCATTTAAATTTCTACAAATGGCTACAACACGTTAAATAATTTTGTGACTAAGGCCACAGGATATGTTTCATCAGAGGACTTTAAAACAGGAAATCTTGATTGTTTCTATTAATGGTTACACCAAAATCCTTTTGGGGCAAGTAAAATAATATCTTCTGAAAATGATCCCTCCTCAGAGGCCTGGACTCTTGCCTTTTTATGCCCCAGTGAGATTTAAATACAAGGAGAAGAAAGAACACAATAAATTAGAAAACATCCTAATCATGAATTTAAGTTTTAGCTATATCTTTCACTGTCTGATCTCCGGTAAGTTACTTTAAAGACTCTGTTCCTTAGTTTTCTTCTTGTTCAAAGCAGAAGTAATGCAAGTTGATTAGTATGACTGGAGAAAGTAATAAATACCTAAACACTTTGAACACTATAAACTCTTATACCACTATGACTATTGTTATTACTCTAATGATGATGGGGAAGAGGATGATCAGATACACTCTATCTTTAGAACCTTCTACAGTGAGCAAAATCCCATCACTAGCTTCATCTGTGACTTAGACACCTCTTACCCTGATAATGATACACTCCATGAGCCTTCATCTACACAGGGCAAGTTATTTTTCTCTCAGATAAAGATAGTTCAAAATGTGGGGAAAAAAGATATTGAAAGACAAAAAGGTGATAGACTCATAATTGGGATAGGAAGGTGGCAGAATACTCAGATGACCAGCAGTCTGGCTTATTGAATAGATTCCACCTGAGCCAATAGAATTTTGGCCAATCATCCTAGTCAGACACTGACATTGACTTATCAGATATCAGTCTTAATTAAATGAACATTTGAAATTGCCTGAGTTTTACATATCATGAGGCCCGGTGCACAAAATTCATGCATGGGGTCGGGGGGCGGAGGGAGGTCATCCCTCATCCCAGCTTGCACACTTTCCAATCTGGGACACCTTAGAGAATGTCTGACTGCCACTACTGGGATTGGGCCTAAACCAGCAGTCGGACATCCCTCTTGGCAATTAGCACCTCTAGCTCCTAACTGCTTGCCTGCCTGCCTATCTGATCACCCCTAACCGACCCTGCCTTGGCCTTCGCCACTGCAGCTTTGTCCGGAAGGACATCTGGAATGATGTCTGGAAGGTCATTCAGTCTAATTAGGATATTATGCTTTTATTAGTATAGAGTTAGAGATATATAATGTTTTTGCTTTGGGTCACTTGGAAATTATAACTGCTGTGACAGAAGAGCCACGTCTTGCTTTCAAGGGACCAAAAGTGAGGTTCTGATACTACCAAACCTTGGACAAGTAAGTTCACTTTTCTGTGACTCAATTTGGGTATTTATTAAATAATGTTTAAAATGACTACCACATATTCAGTGGTTAAAATTGTGCAGGAGCTGTGCTAAGTACAGGCTGGAGCAGAAGTAGATTTACAGTTAGGAGTATGCAAAACAGTTTATTCTTGTATTATTTATTACTTATTGTATTATATATTTGTGTTCCATCCTCTGTTTTACATATATCTTCTCTTTATTTGCATAGCCTCCTTTAGCTAGATATTAGTGTGCTCATTTATAAAGGAGGAAACATATCTCGGATAGATCAAATGCTTTGGACAGAGTCGCCCAGACATGAAGGGGGCAGGCAGGGATTCAAACACATTATGATTAAATCCCAAAATGGTCTTTTGAACCATGACATACTACCAGCCTTGGCAAGAAACTATGTGCGTTCTATATCAGGTCTTTGAAAACAGAAGGCTCTCGGCTACTTTCCTTATTCTGCTATTTGCTAGTTAACCTATCTGTGCCTCAGTTTCCTCTTCTGTAAAAGGGGGATACATAGAGCATCTCTGGTGGAGGATGATTGAGAGAGAGATTTAGGTAATTTATGAGTCATTTTCAGCACTATGCTCCCTGCATATCACAGTCCTTGTTGTCCTGTTATTGATGTTAACAAGTTTCTATACAGCTCTTAAAATCTAGCCTATAAAGAAGAAAGCAAAGCTTACAGAAGTGACCCTGAAGGGTGTGCTTTTAACAATGGCCTGGATTAGATCAAAAGAGAAGAAATTGCAGGAATCTTTGTAGTAGCTCTCTAGCTACCAAGATAGAAATTAAATCCATGAGGTCAGGGACTCTGTCTTAACCATCTCTACCATATAATGACAGAATCTTGCAGAGATTTTATCTTACCACAGGCGCTTACACAAGAGTTACTTAAATTGTATTGTACTCAATGCTTTCCTTTCAAAAAAATGATTGGGTTTTATGAACATTTTAAACATGCATTTTGGATTAAAAATGTGACTACAAATATAAGAGCATTTGGCCTTAAACTAAAAGAAATACAAACACACTTCTACATAAAAACTGATACTTGAGTAGAGGTCACTCAGTGTAGAATTTTTTTTCTTTCTTTTATGAAATACCATCTGCCTTCATTAATATTCAAATGTGGATTCAAAGTATTTTTCAGAGACTTGTTGAAATTTGGATGATCAACAATTACTTCAGCAAATGGGTCAAAAGCAAATTCTCTGCTTTTGAAGTGTTGGGTTTTTAAATGTTCTGTGTGTTTTCAGTGGATTCAGTCTAACATGATGATGATTTTCCAGTTGATGTCAAATTTTGCTTGTCTTTAAAGACCCATCCCTTTTGTTCAAGAATACTCTCCTAAGTGTCTAAATCATCTTCCACTGTCATAAAAGAAATGAAAATGACTTAAAATATGAGTCTTTCCCAATTACCACCCTAACTTCCAAGCAAACTGGAGTTTTTATTAGGTCAAGAGAAGTTCAGCAACATTATTTCACAAGAAAAAAAGAATCACAACTTTTAGATATTGGTTTATCCTAAATGTTCTGTATTTTATCAAATTACATTCTTGTATTATCTATCTAAAATCATTTTATTTTATAATTACAAAGTAACAAATATAATTCAAAAATAAAATCTGCAAATGAAAGGTTTAAGAAGTAAAAATTCTATATAGTTGCACTCCCATAGATGCTGTTAGTTGTTCAGAATATATTCCTAAAAATCTTGAACTGCCTGAACATTTTTGCTTTTCTATTTGTTAATGTTTACAAAATGTCATATTTTAATTGTGTGTATATATATACATACATATAATCAAATAGATCCATCTTTTCTTTATATTATTTTATTATAAAATTATTCTTCCCAGATATAAAATGCATTCTTTTCATATATTGAATTTTTCTATGATTTGGTCAACTTAATTATCATATTCATTCTAATTTTATTTAGACATATATTAACATTTTCCCTAATTGTTATCCTTTTATGAATTATTAAGTGATTCTTCAAAATGACTCTTTCAAAACCTGGTTTGTACCATGTCTATACTTTGTCAAAGGCCATCAAATTCTGAACAAAGAAAATAGAAGAATCATGGGTAATTCTTTCTAAATGATACTTTGTGGGAGGGTAAATGTAAAAAAAAATAGCATTTCAATAAGACAAATAATATTTCTATTAATAGCCCCACAAATCATTTACTTATTTTTTTCTTCAAACTACATAAAAGCACATATTAATTGAACTAGAGCATACAACTTGTTGTAGCCAGCACGTACAAACTAGTTTTTTGAGGGACCTCCATCTAATTTAGGATGACCAGTGCTGAATATACTAACTTCACAGTCAGCATGAAGTCTCTGTGTTACAGTCATTACCACAAAACATCCGTTACCTTTTCAGAAGAAAAATGCAAAGAAACACGGTGTAAGTGATGAAATCTAGGCAATGGTTCCAACAGAAACTCTCCATGCTAAATATAAAAACATAAAGACTACAAAATATCTCATACTGGAAAACCATTTTAAATAGGCAATTTAACGACTTTAAGTGAGTTCTGAATCCCTTTTTCCTAGTGGTCTTTGATGTCTTGGAATTCTTTCAAGCTACAATTTGCAAACTGACACTGTTCATATGAATCCCTGGCTTCTGTTAGAGGGATCTTAGTTATTAGTCCACGTTTACTGACTTCCTGTGGGGAACATGATGATTCCATAGTGCCTTTTTCTTTCACTTTTGAGATTTGACACTAAGGAGCAGGTATGAACAGAAAGGATCAGTCTGATTAGAAAGAAACCAGAAATAAAACGAATACGCTTACTTTGCTTCTTGAATAAACCACTTGTCTCGGGAAAACCTGAGTTTTCCCAAAAGGTACAAAGTGACCTCTTCTTATTAACAACCCAGATTACCTCACGTCCCTTCAGAAAAAAATTCAATGTTGTTTATCTGACATGCTTATTAGAATGTCTCCAATTTTAATGCATTTCCATTGTCTTTAAAGAACAATGCAAAACACTTAATTAAGCTATGATTGGCATAAAAACCACCTCCATTTCTAATGTATATGAGATGAGCTTGAAGATCAGAATATATCCATCAAACCGTTATCCTTTGGAGACATGCAAAGTGCATGTAGAAAGTGGAAACAGGCTGACTCAGACCTCATTTGAACCTAGGCACTAACACAGTTTCCATTTAAAAAAATATATATATTTTATTGATTTTTTTACAGAGAGGAAGGGAGAGAGAGAGAGTTAGAAACATCGATGAGAGAGCGACATCAATCAGCCGCCTCCTGCACGCCCCCTACTGGGGAAGTGCTGGCAACAAGGTGCATGCCCTTGACGGGATTCGAACCAAGGACCTTTCAGTCCGCAGACCAACGCTCTATTCCCTGAGCCAAACTGGTTTCAGCCACAGTTTCCATTTTTATGAGTTTTCTGTTTCATGTGTGAATCAGACCAGGAGAGAGTTCATGTTGATCTTGAAAGCTCTTCCTGATTCCTATTTCACCAAAACCGTAGAGATGTTTTCACACAGGGCACTCCTTTGTATATGCTGTTTTGAGCTAAACAACAATCATCAGACCTGGTTTAGAGTAAATTGCCATTGATCATGGCAATAATCACAGATGTGCACTTAGCAGTTGGTCTCTACTTTTGCCCAAGCATGCAAAGAATTTTAAATCACCAAGGAATTCACCTTTTTGCCCCCCTGTGTTCACTTGTTTGGGGAAGTAAGTTGCTGATACAAATTTGAAGTCAAATTCTGGCCTCTACATAAACATCAGTGTTTTGATTTCCTAGTGATCACTCTTGAAATCTGTGCTGATATGTAATTTCCTAATGTCATCCATTTGGGAGGAAGTCTTGTATCATGAAATTCCTGGAGTGGTTTCTGGGCCTATATAGATACTTCTTGACTTAACGATTGGGTTATATCCTGATAAACCCTTCGTAGATTGAAAATATGTTAAGTCAAAAAATGTGCTTAATACACCTGACCTATCAAACATCATAGCTTAGCCTAGCGTGCCTTAACATGCTCAGAACATGTACATTAGCCTCCAGTTAGGCAAAATCATCTACCACAAGGAACACACTGGAGTGAATCAGATATTTAGCCTCATGATTGTATGGCTGACTGAGAGCTATGGCTTGCTGCTGCGGCTCAGCATCACAAGAGATTATCATACTGCATATGCGTAGCGGGGAGAAGATGAAAACTCACAATTCTACTAAATGCATATCGCTTTGGCATTGTCATGAAGTAAAAAGATCATAAGTCAAAACATCGTTAAGTCTGGGGCCTTCTGTACTGTTTTCTCCTCAAGCCACAGAAAAAGAGCCTATGGAGAAACACATTGTTTCATTTAATTTGTAAGGATTCTGCCAAGTTTTTTGTTTTATTTATTCTTGGAGAAATAGGCGTTCAGAACGATTCGTGGTCTGAGGCAGCAGGCAAATGGCAGTCAGGATTTGAACATCAAAGCCCATAGACGTCTCATGGTGTCAAGGAAACTGCCTTGCCCAGGTTTCTATAAAACAATGATTTTTTACAGAGAGGAAGAGAGAGAGAGATAGAAAGTCAGAAACATCGATGAGAGAGAGACATCGATCAGCCGCCTCCTGCATGCCCCACAGTGGAGATGTGCCCGCAAGCAATGTACATGCCTCCGGCTGGAATCGAACCTGGGACCTTTCAGTCCACAAGCCGACGCTCTATCCACTGAGCCAAACCGGTCTTGGCAAATTTACTGGGTAGGGTTGGATCCTAGCGTCTCCTCAGATGAGACAACCTGCAGTATGTATTCCTGATGAAACCTCACTATATATTCCATCGTGTCTCTTCTTCACAATCAACCCAATGTGAGTCTAACACTATTCGTCCTTTGTGTGAGACGCCTGAATAGTTTTACGTTACCAATAAAATAATACCTTATGGCCTGGGAGGTAACTCTATAATAACACACACATCTGTTCCTCTTGCTTCTTTGCCACTTCCTCCCCTCCTTTAATCAGCAGTCTCCTGTCACACTCCCTTCCTGCTCTCCCACATATTTGCCAGTATCACTCCAATCCCAAAGCTTTGGGACCTTTCGTTCCCTCTGCTTGGAAACCGGCCTTCCTCCGATGTGTGCGAGGCCTATTTCATCTCATCAGGTGGTTTTCAGTTTCTATGTCACCACTTCTAAGAAGCCTTCTCTGACCCGCTTAGCTAAAGTGCTCTTTTTCGATCAGATTCTAAACCAGTACCTTCTTTATGGTTTTTATTTCCCTTACCACTATCTGAAATTGTTATGTTTGTTTATATATTTGTTGTTTCCTTCATCACTCTAGTCCCAGCTCTTGAACAGTACCATGACCATAGTTGATAATCAGTAAAGCATCGTTGAATGAATGTATTCAGGAGTTAATGAACGGAACTTTGGATGTATAATAAGTGCCCAATAAATACTGTTTCTATTTACTGAAAAGCATATACCTCTCTAAAAAAGCAGTTTAGTCCTGGCTGGTTTGGCTCAGTGAATAGAGCATTGGCCTGTGAACTGAAGGAACCCAGGTTTGATTCCGGTCAAGGGCACATGTCCAGGTTGTGGGCTCGATCCCTAGTAGTGGGCATGTTAGAGGCAACCGATCAATGATTCTTTCTAATCATTGATGTTTTTGTCTCTCTCCCCTCTCCCTTCCACTCTGAAATCAATTATCCTATGTAATAAAAGCCTAATATGCAAATTGACCAAACGGTGGAATGACCAGTCACTATGATGTGCACTGACCACCAGAGGGCAGATGCTCAACACAGGAGCTACCTGCAACCCACAGGCCCCAGGCCAGCCAAGGTGGGTGCCATCGGCAGCCCCCCTAATCGCTCCACAGATCGGCCCTGATTGCTGACCAGGCCTAAGGACTGTACCCATGCACACATTTCATTCATCGGGCCTCTAGTATATATATTTTAAAGCAATCTGTTAGTTTCTTGTAAAAAATAAACATACTATTGCCATCTAACCTAGCAATTGCACTTGGGGAAATTTAGTCCAGATAAATGAAAATTTATGTTAATACAAATCCCATAAACACATGTTCATAGCAGCTTTATTCCTAATAGCCCAAACTGGAAACAAGCCAGGTGTCCTTCAATGAGTTAATGGTAAGGCTATCGTGTATCCATACCACAGAACACCACTCAATAGTATTTAATACACTCATTCACTCAGGGTGAAATTACACTGAGGAAAAAAGCCAGGCTGAATGATTTAATTTACATAACATTCTTGAAAGGACAAAATTATACAGATAGAGAATAGATCAGGGGTTGCAGAGACTAGGAATAGGGGAGGAAAATAGGGAGAAGAGGGATGTGATTATAAAAGGGCCAAACAAGGGATCCTTGTGGTGAGGGAATTTCCATGTCTACTGTGGTTGTGGACACATGAACCTCTATGTGTGATAAACTTGCATAGAATTAAATACACTTGCGCACATGTATACACACACACACACAGAGAGAGAAGATTGAGGAATTGTCTAGATGCCACTATCCTAGTTGTAATGTTATACTGTAATTTTACAAGATATACCTAAGAAAGAAACTGTGTAAAGGTTATATTCTCTGTTAAAACTGCCTGGTTCTATAACTCTTTCTTGGTCATAATTCAAATATCCATATGTGTATATTGTTTCTGGACTCTCTGTTCTATTCAATTGATCTGCTTGCTTTTTGCCCTACAGACACAACATCATTTTTATCACTGTAGCTTTACTTAAGTTGTTATAAAAGAGTTTTATATAGTCTTATAACAAATAGCTTTATAATAATATATTTTATTCAACCATGTTACAGTGGTACCTCAAGATACGAGTGCCCTAACATACTAGATTTTTGAGATACGAGCCGTCCAGCGAGTGATTTTTGCTTTGAAGTACAAGCAACATTTGAGATAGGAGTAATCACGCGTGGATTGGCCGGCTGCACACGACCCACCAGTTTACCGCGACTTGAGTGTCTCATAGTTTCCCACGCCTCAACATTACTGAACAAATTAAACTCGTATCTCAAGGTACCACGGTATATTCAAAACTATATACACATAATAATTCAAAACATTGCCCATCCTTGACCCAGTTTAAGTATCATCAAAGTATAGTATATGTGACTACACATCAGACACAAGTAAAAATATTTTTTCTACCTTGGCTTGTATGGCTAGGTAGTTAGAGTATTGCCCCATGCACCTAAAGGTCACAGGTTTGATTTCCAGTCAAAGGCACATACCTGGGTTGCAAGTTCAACCCCTTGTCCCAGTCAAGACTCATGTGTGGGGAAACATGAGACGTGGTTGGAAAGTTTGTAAGAAGAAATTTCTGAAAGATTGGGGGCCTTTAGGGGGACCTTGCACAGAACTGACCTTTCCAACCAAGTCTGAGCCTCTGGGTGTTTTACTGGAATCTTTATGCCTAATCTTTAGGTCTCTGCTTAAAGGACACTGCAGACACATGTGTCGTCCCAAGATTACTTATCCTATTGATTGTATCTAAAAGATAAACTTTATCTTAAACTGCTGTTACAATAAAAGCCTAAAGAGGCAGGTGAACGAGGCTATCTGGTTCCTTTAGCCAGGCAGTCCCTTAGCCCTTTCGTTCACAGCAATCCTGTGTCAGAGTGATCATTCATCCATTGCTTAGTCTCTGCTGGTCAGTCCCAGCCCTCATGTAGGATGCAACCAATTGATGTGTCTCTTTCACATCAATGTTTCTCTCTTCTTCTCCCTTCCTTTTTTCCCTTCTCTAAACAAATCAACAGAAAAATATCCTGCTGGCTTAGAGCAATTTCATGATACAGTTTTAAAAATTCATGGCAGACCGATATTTCCTCAAGGATCTATTTTTAGACATGTTTAGAGTTATCATATAAGCATGTTATGCATCCTCTTACAAATATATACAGAGTGGGGCAAACCTAGGTTTTACAGTTGTATGTGAAACACAGAGTTTATTCCTGAATTATTATTTATTAAGCGTTGTATTATTTTTTCCATTCAAACAACTGAAGACCCTGTAACATTTGCTCTACCCCGGAACATTGCTATCAGAGGTCACCTACATGTATGTAATTCAACACTTCCCAGAATTATATAAAAATTGTTTAAAATTTTTGCATTTTGCCTTTTCATTTTCAAATGTGGTACTGTAAACAATATAAGTTGCAAACTAACTTCTGACTTCCTCACTCAAACCTAAGAGACCTCAGGAGTTGCCTCCTTTCACCAAAGCACCAACTCAGAGACGTCCAGTCAAAGGCACACACGTGGGTGGTAAAAGCGTAAGTGTTACCTTCATTAACCCTGCACTCGGTCCTCTAAGTTTGCAAGAGCCATTGTGTCGCTTGAAGTTTCAATGCCAGTAACTGAAAACCCCGGCAACAGGGGTCTCAGAGTGCAAAGGTGGAAGAGTCAAGAAGATTGCTGTCCCGCCAGTGGAAGCAGGTAGTCTGAGGATAATTAGACAGGCTGCGGAGCTGACTAACCTCCTGCCACACTTTCAGCAGGAAAAGGGGATTTTTCATCTCTGCGAACACATGGGCTCCTTGGAATCGGTCAAGGTCAGTGAATCTGGCAGCAGAGTTTGCAGGCATCCTTACGAGCTCCTTCTACAGATATTGCACATTCGAGAGACTTCTGCAGCTATCCCTCACCGTAGGGGTAAGGCCAACCGACAAAAATGGCACGTCCTGATGAGGATGAGAGCCCCATTTATTATTGCCAGGAAGCGGCGGCGTTCGCAGAATCTATAAACTTTGACCGAAGTTGCAACGAGCATCGAGGTGAGAATATGGAAAGTTCCTGGCTCTTCCTCTTGGGAAATCCATCACGCTCCCTGAGAAAGAAAAGCAGAGGCCCAAATCAGACCGGAAAAAATAGATCCCAAAGTGTTCGTGGAAGCTCGCACTTCCCTTCACGGGCAGAGCAAGATGGAAAGCGTCAGCTCATTGACAAGGTTCTCCACGGGAGACCAGGGTCACATAAGACCCAGCCTCTGGATCCAACAAACAAAAATCCCTCACCCTCCATTCAAACAACTGAAAACCCTGTAACATTTGCTCTACCCTGGAACACTGCTCTCAGAGGTCACCTACATGTATGTAATTCAACACTTCACAGAATTATATAAAAATTGTTTAAAATTTTTGCATTTTGCCTTTTCATTTTCAAATGTGCTACTGTAAACAACATAAGTTGCAAACTAACTTCTGACTTTCTCACCCTCAATACTGACGTTTGACATTACCATGACCATTATTATTATCATCATTATTCGTTTAAGATTGATCTCAAAAGGTATATTCTTGCCCACCTTTCAGAGAGAGGATGATGACAAATGACAAAGGAATGTGAGATCATATGAAAACAAGCATGGATGTTTCCTTATCTGTCTCCTCACCAGCGTTTGGCTACACTGCAAGAAAAATAGGGATCCTCGGGGGCCAGCCTTGATTTACTCAGACCTAAGAAGCTTCTAGAAACCGAGTTCTTAGTCCTTTGAGTCACACAATCTGACCTTCACCATTGTAGTCTAACAACAACAAAAAAAGTAAATATATTAACAGTGAAACATGTTTCTCTCATGGCGCCACCAAATTGTATGTGTGGTGGCTCGCAACCACAGAACAGGCAGTGATGCATCCTAAAACCTCCTCTCTACCAAATTGCTGCTGCATATGAGCCTCTCAGGTTGATAAACTGAGCAGACTTCGTGCTCTCTCATCAGAAAGATCTCCAGCACGGAAGGTTTTCCTCACCAAACTCCACATAGGTTGGCCAGTCTTTGTCTATGTCCCTATTTTCTTGCTTGGATACAAAGCCTCCACCAGGCTGAGATTGATGGGCAACACATAGTATCTGGACTGTGCTCAACTACTCCTTCTGCTCTTTGTAAAGGAAACTGGAGATGCTAAAAGTCACTTTATGTTCTTGGTCATGTGCGACTCCGAAAAAATGAAACCTGTCAGTGCCCCAATGAAGATCTGAAAAACTGGTGTCTCTCTGCTGAGCTCTGACCTCCTGCCTCCCCCGATCATCTGCCCTCCGCTGGTGAGGTCTCGTCACTCACTTCCTTCTGAGGCTCAGGGATCCCAGGCTTTCTGATTTTGCTACCCTTCTCGTGTGCTTCTTAAAAAGGTCATCTTGGGAATTTTCACAATGAACATCACTTTCTGCAGCTGGAGCTTCTTGCTCAAAACGTGTCCCACCCATGATGCCATAGGGAACTGTGTCATGTTAGCAGTGCTGAGATCACATGAGCGAGGTACCTGGACATCTTTTTGAGCACAAAAGGACAGGTCAAACACGATGGTATTGTCTGATTGGCTGTTGGTCATATCATCTCAGTTAGGGTTGTATATAATGTGCAGATAATCTGGGGTAAAGAACTAGCCAAAATAAACTTTCACGGGTCATTTTCCGGTTTAATATCTGACATGGCAGATGCCCCCATGGTGAATTGGTGGCGCTAGTTGGCTTCATTTCCCACAGACTTCTCGTGTCTATGAAGGCATCTAATTGGGAAGGTTGCACACTGGTCCAAGTCTCTGGAGATGGACGAACTGGTGGCAGTTGGCTGCTTCTGGCTCTTCTGGGTGGAGCTGATGGTGAGCTTTCTCTCAGTCTCTGGGTCCTACATGAGTTGTGCAGGCGGCACTTTGCTCCTGGACCTACTCACTGGGAAAGGCAGGGACTAAGTTCTTGTTATTAGGCAATGTTTATATGTAAATGGTTCAACTGCAGGCGAGAGGATGACAGAATACATCCATAATATCTCTCTCCCCCAGCAGGAGGGTACATGCTATAATTAAGTATGACAACACCTTGCCACACCAGCTGGATCATGTTCACGATCTCATCTTCTTTTGCCACAGGGCAAAGGCTGAGGACTGTGTTCCACCCGCTGTCAGCACAGAGGCTACACTGGTAGGATCACAGAGCTGACCATGAAAGACTGGGTAGTTCACTTGCTTAGTGACCTATGTAAAGTGTCTCAGGGAATCACATTCTCTCTCTTAACTGCTGGAGAAGGCATCGGTCCTCCACCACCAGATACAACAGTTCAGAAAATAATAGCACTTACCATTTAAAAAAATGTATATATTTTTTGATTTTTTTACAAAGAGGAAGGGAAAGGGGTAGAGAGTTAGAAACATGGGTGAGAGAGAAACATTGATCAGCTGCCTCCTGCACACCCCCACTGGGATTGTACCCACAACCAAGGTACATACCCTTGACTGGAATTGAACCTGGGACCCTTCAGTCCACAGGCCAACACTTTATCTACTGAGCCAAACTAGTTAGAATGCACTTGCCATTTTTAATTTTCTCACAGTTTTGTGCTGCCTGCTGTCCAATGTCTAAAAACCCTATTTTATATACCTTGTCTGGTTCTCTGTTTTGTTGTTGTTATTTATTTGTTTTTTAAGCAGAAAGAAAACATTTAGTCTTTGTTAATCCATCATACCTGAAGTAAAAATCTCTACTTTGTTCTTTCTGTATTGTTTATCTCACCTATAATAAAATATACGCTTTATGAGAAAACAGATGTCTATGATTGGTTTATTTACTGAAGCATGCCAACTACTGTGAATTGCTTCTGGCATATGGTAAATGTTAAAAAAAGTATTTGTTGAATGAATAAATAACATTTCATGGTCTGAGTTCTCGTTTTTCATTGTTTTTGTTTTACAGAGGAAATACTAATCCAACGGGAAGTTTCTGGTTCCTAGATCAGTTTCTCTAGTACAGACCACAATTTGTCATTGTTTAGCAAAACCATATAAATTATAGCCTGAAGGTTCTAAAAATTGTTTTACCTTAGTAAAAGTTTTTATGATGATGAAGAGGAAAGGAGATGCTCCAAAACCTTCAAGTGTTCATCATCCCTACAATTAAGTGATGTTGTATTCAAGGTCAGTTTTCCAGTAAAAAGTTATAAAATTGAATAGTTATGCTGAGATGATTTTGAAAACTCCTCTCCCTCTTCTCTCTACTCCCCCCATGGGCTTATGTAATAATTTTACAGTCAAAAATCTCTGGAATATGAAAACTCAACTGGAGGAAACTTAACAAAATAGTCAAAATTTAAATTAAAAAATGTAAACAATATCTAGTCTTAAAAATGACTGTCATTAAATAGTATGGCGTACAGCAGCAAATAATAAATTAATCCAGAGCACCAATCCAAAGTAAAAAGTCAATAATCCTGTTAGGAAAATGTGTCCTCAAAGGCCTCAGCCAACACAGGAAGAAGGCACCATTTGCCTCAGGACCTGAAGAAAAAAGGAAACAAAAGGAGCAACAGAAAGTATTAGGGGCAAAAATTAGCATCATAAATAGATGCCTACACATGTCAGAAATAAAATGACTTTTGAAAGCCATTACCTATTAATTGGAAAATCACAGAGCAGGTGGAACCAATTAATCTTCAATTACAGAATCACCATAACCCAAACAAAAATAATGAACTCATTTGCAAGATATGATTTTTTTTAAAAGAAAACTCGTTCAGATATCTTTAAAATTGAGCCAGAGGCATAGGTTTTCATTATCAAAGGGGAGTGTAAATTATTCCTGGGGCTAAATTTCTCCAGGATAAAAGGAGAGTTGGTCTTATCGTACCACGTGTGGTGCTAACTTCCAGAGAAAGAACACAGAGGTAACGTTTTGAAGCCATTTATTTAAGAACTAGAGGCCTGGCACATGAAACTGGTGTGGCCACCTTGACCCTCACAGGTTTTATCCAGGAAGTCGTTGGGAAGGATCCAGAAGGTCATTGGGCTATCCGGTCTAGTTAGCATATTACACTCTTATTCTAAATGTTTAATTTCTGTCTACTGTGTTAGTTGCTGATGATAAAATATTTACCAACAACAGAAAAGGATTCTGTTATTATGGAGCTTACAGTCTAGTGTGTGACAAATACCAAACAATGGTTTGGTGCTCAAATAAGTGCCAAAATGTGGTGATGCCATGAAGAAGGGCTGCAAGTAACCAGAAACTTCCTCTTGGATTAGTATTTCCTCTGTAACACAAAAATAATTCACGAGAGAACAGTGAAAGAAAATACATTATGGCTTCTGTTTGACTTAATGATTAGCATTGCAAATTCATATGTGGAAACCTACTTCCTCATGTGATGGTAAAAGGAGGTGAGACCCTTAGGACATAATTAGCTCATGAGGGTGCTGATCATACTGTAGTATTATTTTAACGTTTTTAAAAATAGATTTTATTGATTGTTTACAGAGAGGAAGGGAGAGAAATAGAAAGTCCCACCCATGATGCCAGAAACAAGTAGACCTCTCCTTGTCCCCTTCTTCCCCCCAGCTTTTGAGCTCCCTGGGTTGAGAGAGAGACATCGATCAGCCGCCTCCTGCACTCCCCACAGTGGAGATGTGCCCAAAAGCAAGGTACTAAATGCCCCTGACAGGAATCGAACCTGGGACCTTTCAGTCCATAAGCCAACGCTCTATTCACTGAACCAAACCGGTCTCGGCTATTTTAACATTTTTTTGAGAAACATGCATACTGTTTTCCCTAGCAGCTGCACATGTTGCATTCCCAAGTTATCAGAGATAATTTTTTTTTATTGGAAGAAGTACATTTTCTCAAGTAATAAAATAAACAAAAACCTCCCGTGACCCATATTATTATCTTCCAATTACATGACCTTTTTCTGTACTTTCCTGGCCAGAAACATTTCTCAGAAGAGTTTTCTTCTTCATTGTTTCTGAACTTGCTCTTCTTATTTTGTACCGATTGCACTCTGTCAGGCTGCAGCCGGGAACAGTCTTCTGAAATAGCTCTCAGGAGAGCCACCAAGACAGACCCATTGCTAAAGTCAGGGGCAGAGCCCAGTTTGCATCCACACCTGGCACCTCCGCAGAGGTCAGGACCTGGTGACCATTCTTTCCTCGTGGTGGTTTCTGCATTGGATTTATAGGGTCTGACTAGTGAATGGTTCTTGCTTTGCTGGAGGCAGTCATCTTTTGCTGTTGTTTAAACAGGGCCAGTGCTCAGTTCTCAGTGCTCAGCTAATGATCAGGTGATCGGATAGCTTTTTAAAAAATACAGATATTTTTTTTATTGATTTCAGAGAGGGAAGGAGAGAGAGAAGCATCAGGGACATGAGAGAATCATTGATGGCCTGCCTCATGCATGCCCTCCACAGGGGATGGAGCCCACCACCTGGGCATGTGCCCTGACCGGGAATCAAACCGTGACCTCCTGGTTCATAGGTCAGTGCTAATCCACTGAGCCCAGCCAGTGCTCTCAATCTTGTCTCAATCTCCCCTTCATCTCTCCCTTCTAACAGGCACTGTTCTCTGAGTAGCATCAGTCTGGGACCTGAATCATCTGCTTGCATTTCAGCGGGTCCACGTGCCCACACCTCCAGGTGCCCACGCCCCTGAGCCATCTTGGTGATCAGATTAGCTGTGCCTTGTGCTGGTCTCAGTGCTTGTGTCCAAGTCATCCTTCTTTTGCTTGATAATGGCCCCAAAGCGTGAGAGGAGTGACACTGGCCATTCAGATGCACCAAAGAGAAGCCAGAACGTGCGTCTTTTAAGTGCAAAGGTGAAACTTCTTGATTTAATAGGGCAAGGGGAACAAAACGTGCGCTGAGGTGGTTGAGAGCTACCGCAAGAATGAACCTTGTATTTGTGAGATTGTACCGAAGCCGGGAGGGGAGGACAAAAAACTTGTCTTAGTTTGGCTATCACTCCTCAACCTGCAAAAGATAAGGTCAGCATGCATGGTAAGAACACAGAGGTGAAAGTTTTTAAGCCATTTATTTAAGAACTAGAAGCCTGATGCATGAAACCTGTGTGAGATGCAAAAGACCCTGAGGTTGTGAGCGGGAGACAGGAACGGAAAACGTGTTCTGCCTGCACCGGAGAGCATTGAGCCTGTAGGAGGACTCAGGGAGGGGCTCCCTGAAATGAGTGACACCGAGCCACTCGCTTCAGGAAAGGGCCGGTTCCACCGTTCTGGAAAAGGCTTGGCTACTTACCATCTCACAGCGTCATAAGGAGAAGGGTGAGTGCACTACAATCAGATATTTTGACATAGAGAGAGAGAGAGAGACAGGGAAAGGGAGTGAACATTAACATAAGTTTATTATAACATGGTTATATATTCTGCTTTATGTTTAGTTATTGCACTTACTGTGGCAAATTTGTAAATTAAACTTTATCATAAGTTTGTATACAAACATATATTTAAGATTCAGTATTATTTGTGGTTTCAGGCATCAGCTGTGGGAAGGGGATACTGCCTGTGGTGGGTTTTTGGAAAGTAGATTCTCTACTTTACCCCAGTGCTACCTGATAAGAATGTCTGGTTGAGAATGGGTGAGTCAGTGTTTTAAAGAAGCTTTTGCATAATTGTTATGCTTATCAAGGTACGATCTTAGCTGCAAAAAAATTCTCTGGAGATCTTTTAAAAATGCTCATGACAGGGCTTAACCCCGCAATGTGATTTACAAAGCAGCAAGATTGAGAATCTGCGGTCAAACAGATTTAGGGGTTGATATTTGTTGAATGAATAAATGAGTGACCGATTAAAATGTAAATTGGCCCCTTGAAATCCAGTTAAGTGCTCATTCTCTTCTTTTTACCCCCTTTAGCTCCTCACTGTGAAAGAAAAGTATTTTATTTTTTCTTTAGCAGTTTAGTATACATGTTAACCCAGGCAACTCTTCTGAGATTTGGCCATAAATCATGGGTTCATTCCCTCAGCCAAACTGGAGCTGCAGGGTGAAATGAATTGTTGGTCAAGCATGTCCCTCTCATGGGTGTTCATTGTCCCTTTTTTTAATTAAATATATTTTATTTATTTTTTTTTACAGAGAGGAAGAGAGAGGGATGAGAGAGAAACATCGATCAGCCACCTTCTGCACGCCCCCTACAGGGGATGTGCCCGCAACCAAGGTACATGCCCTTTGACCGGAATCGAACCTGGGACCCCTCAGTCCACAGGCTAATGCTCTATATACTGAGCCAAACCGGTTAGGGCTCATTGTCCCGTTTTTGAATTAGTGTTTATATAGATTTGCCTCATCCAGGACATGTAGATTGCAAGTGGCAAAAGATGGTTCTACAAAAGGAAAAATAGAGGGCTCTTATGAGGAGAAGGCAGAAAGATCCAAAGCAGACAAAAATAACACAGTAAGATCTTCAGGATACTTATTTAGAGTTTCATGCTAGCTTAAAAGATGTTATTCCTTTTGTCCTATTTATCCCTGCAGCCCTGAAGGTCATCACTCCTCCTCCTGTGCCCCATGTTTCAGTCAGTAGAACTCTTGTTTGTGGAACATGCCACTCTCGTTTATATCTCTGCCTTTGCACCTGGTATTTCTTAAATCAGGAATACTTGTCAAATATCTCTCCATCTTTCAATTATTTATGGCTGTGTAACAGGCTGCTCTGAAATGGATTAATTTATGAAAAATTTATTATTTACTCATAAATCTGCAATTTGCGCAGCACTTGGTGGAAACAGCCCATCCTTGCCTAACATAGTGTCAGCCCAGGGAGCTCAAAAGCTGGGGGGTAGGGGGGAAAAGGAGAGTTCTGCTTGGGTAATATATATATGAGGCTCAGTGACCACTGTCCACTGAGCATCCAGCTGGAGCCACTCACAGGACGTGTTAATTCCCCTCCATGGGGCTCAGCCTTCTCATAGCAGGCAGCTGTGCTGAGGGGGAGAGAGGGAGGTTGCCTGCCCCCTGCTGGCTCCGGACATCACTTCTCCTGCCTTCTCTTGGTCAAAGGCACATGCTAGATCGACTCAGATTCAAGAAATGAAAAAGTCTCTTCTTTTAATGAGGAGTACGTGAAGAGTGGCATGCAGATTCAGGTGGTAGTGATGGGGAAATTGTACGAGTCTTCTTTGGAGACCACTTACTATAGTCCAGCTTTGTTATTTCCATTTTTAAAAACATGATTACATTGATTTCAGAGAGAAAGGGAGAGGGAGAGAGAAAGAGAAACATCGATGATAAGAGAGAATCATCAGTCAGCTGCCTCCTGCATGCTTTGCACCAGGGATTGATCCTGCAACCCAAGCATGTGCCCTGACCAGGCATGGAACCATGACCTCCTGGTTCATCAGTTGGTGCTCAGTTGGTTGAGCATCAATAATTGGCCAACCAATTATTTCCATTTTCTAATAGATGGTCTCAAGCTCTGAATGATACCAAGTAAAGTTAATAATGTTTGTGTCTATTCTTTTAGAAGAATGTTTCTGAGAATATGTTTTACAGATTTGTTGGGAAGCAAATACTGGGTGTACCGGTTAATAATGGTGGATTTTGTAATCAAAGAAAGCAGGATAATTTCAAGAGAAACATCAAAAGTGCTTTATTCAAAGTAATGTCTATCACTAGCTACACATTCCCCCCCCCATATTTCAGGCAATTTGTGGATACTGTCCCAATAGAACATTTTGTTTTGAGACAAACCATGCAGAGACCCAACTTTCTACTTCTGCATATGTTTTGAAGTGCTGCTCAGAAAGTGCGTGTGCCATGGATCAGAACAAGTGGTCATCTGAAGGAGCAAGGTCTGGTGAATACGACAGGTGGGTTAATACTTCCCAGGCAAGATCTTTTAACATGTCTTTAACTGGTTTTGAAGTGTGTGATGGTGCATCATCATGAAGCAAAACTACTTTGCCATGTTTTCTGGCACATTCTGGTCATTTCACAATCAAAGTGTGGTTCAAATTGATTATTTGTTGTCGGTAGCGATCAGTTGAATGGTTTCACCTGGTTTTAAAAGCTTATAATACAACACACCTTCCTGATCTCACCAAAAGCAGAGCATTGTCGTTTTTCTGAAATGATTTGGCCTTGTGGTGGATGTTGATGGTTGACCTGGATCAACCTATGATTTTGTGCATTAGGGATTCTCAAAATAAATCCACTTTTCATTGCCAGTCACAATTAGATGCAAAAAAGACTTTCTCTCATGCCATTGAAGCAACATTTTACCGATGACTTTTCAATTTTTCATTTGTCTTTCATTCAGTTGATGTGGCACCCATTTTCCATTCTTTAAAATCTTTCCCATTGCTGGTAAATGATCAAAAATTTTTTGCTGAGCAATGTCTAATCTTTCTGAAAGTTGATTTTGAGTTTGACACGCATCTTCGTCCATTAATGCTTATAATTGTTGGTCTTCAAACTTTTTTGGTTGACCTGAACATTCTTTGTCTTTCACATCGAAATCATCACTTTTAAAGCATTTAAACCAGTATTCACAGGTATCTTGAGATGGAACATGTTCACCATAATAGTTAGGTTGCCTGGCAAATGTAATTAAGGTTTCAGATGACATTGAGGTTATTAATTAGCTGACCTTAGAACAGAAATATTATTTTGGATTGGGCCAATGTTTTCAGAAGAGTGCTTAAAAAGGATAGGAGGGAGGCCAGGAAAGAGAAGCAGAGCCATGCAGTGTGATAACAGAGTCCGGGGCAAAGCTCTGAATGTGGAGAATGTGGCAATGAGCCAAGTAGATGCTTCTAGAAGCTGAAAAAGGCAAGAACCAGATTCTCCTCTAGAGCCTCCAGAAAGAGAGAGCTCTACTGACTGATACCTGGACGGAAGCTCTGAGGCCCATTTGCATTCCAGACCACAAGAACTGCAACCTAATAAATTTGCCTCGCTTTAAGTTACTAAATTTTTAGTTAATTTGTTATAGCAGCCATAAAAAACTAATACATCCATGGATGCTTTCATATTTTCAGGTTGACTAGTAAGTAAAAATAAGTGATATAGAAGCAAGCAAATTGTGGTCCTGGCTGCACTTAATTTATTTTAATAGATTCTATTTTAATTACCCTCATGCTGCTTTGTAGTATGTTAGTAAATATGCCAGGCCTGCTTTGTAAAATTAACTAATCTATATTAATAGGTAGATGCTTTCAGTATGGTGTTTGATTCTGGACTAATTCCACTGTGGTGAAGCATACATAAGTATCTGTGGAATATAAAAATGGATATTTTTAGGCTACATAATTTTGATAAATATTGTGCATTCAGGATTTCAGCATACAGAAGCAGAGCAGAAAATGTTTTATAAGGGAAAAACATCCCTAGCTCTATAAACATCAGCATATACTACCTTGAAATGCAGTATCATATAATATGGAATAGTGTTACTCCATTAAAAAGTTTTATAATGATAACATAAGTGGAGAATAGCAAAATGCTAGTATTATTATAGTAGTTTAATAATTTATTTTTCCACTGTGTGCTCACTTCACTGTTTTGTCCAATCCGCCCCCATTAGGAAGACTAAATTAGAGACAGTGGCTCTCTTGTTAAAGTCTGTCTTTTCTAATATTACTGGAAGGCAACTCATTTGGATGCTAAAAAAATCATTTGTAATCAGTATTGAATAGAATGGTTGGTAGATTTGAGGGGAAAAATGTTTAAAGGTCAAATGATATATTTTAGATTTAGGGACTCCTAATATTAGTCCTGGCAATGTCTGAGACTTTTTCTTTCTTTCAATTTTGTGTATGAGAAATTAGGAGACCAGTTTAAGAAAGGAAACTATTGTGTACTTGAATATTATAGAGCTCCTATGAAGAAACTAGCAATCAAGTAAGAGCAAAGTAATATGTAGTTCTTTTATGTTTTTCCATAAATGGACTTTTGTTGAATTCAAATGATGTTAAACATAAACAACAAACTAATAGCCAAATATATGAATATCTCATAAAAATTGTTAAGTAAAATAACTTGAATTAGAAAACACAGGTTTTGAATAGGTCGTTCATAGAAAAGAATGAAATATATTAAATGTGATTAAATATATGGAAAAAACTCAACCTCACTGATCTGGGAACTGTAAACATGAGACAAACAAAAATGAAATACACAAATATGACACATATTTTACACCTATCAGGTTAGTAAAAATAAAGTTCAACAGTAGCAAGCGCTGGCAAAGATACAGAAAGATAAAATCACAAAGTGGTGTTATCATATTGGAAAGCAGTTTGATCATCCTATATAATAAAAGGCTAATGTGCAAATTGATGGAACAGCAGAATGACCAGTTGCTATGATGTGCACTGACCACCAGGGGGCAGATACTCAACTCAGTAGCTGCCCCTGGTGGTCACTGCCCTCCCATAGGGGGAGCGCCACTCAGCCAGAAACCGGCCTCATTACTGGTGAGCGCAGATGTAGTGATGGGAACTTCTCCCATCTCCATGGCAGCACTAAGGATGTCTGTCAATCAAACAGCCCCTGAGGCTCTGAGACCACGAGAGGACACAGGCCAGGCTGAAGGGTCCTCCCCTCCCCACCCTGCCCCCATTCCCCATGCATGAATTTTGTGCACCAGGCCTCTAGTATCTAATATAAACGGATAGTCTATGTATTCTTTCTGCATTCACGTATCTATCAATTTTCTGTCAATTCATTAATATAGTCATCTGTATTTTAAAACAGGCAGGAACAATATACATCAAATTTATAAACATAGTTACCTATGGGGAGGAAGGAAGTTCACTGAGCTGGAACTGTAGTTATCCTAGCAAAGTACATTTTAACTTCACTCACCATGCATATCCTTTTATAATCTAATAAATTAGATGAAACAAGTTTCATAAAATATAAATCAGTGCTACATACCGTTAGTTATGGGTTATACCATTCTTTTTAATTTTTTATTTTAATCTTATTTTGTGTGTGTGTGTTTAAAAAATCATGTGCTAGTCCTGGTTGGTGTGGCTCATTGGTGTACATCATTCCATGTACCACTTTGATTCCACTGCAGAGCATAAGCCTGGGTTGCAGGCTCAATCCCTAGTAGGGTGCATCCAGGAGGCAGCTGATCGATGTTTCACTCTCACATAGATGTTTCTCCCTCTCTCCCTCTCCCTTGCTTTCTCTGAAAATCAACAAAATCTTAAAAAGTAATGTTCTAAGTGAAATAATTAAATATATATAGTGCTTGAAATCAGAATCTATTTTTATTGACTAGAAGAGGCAAATGCCGTTATCTGTGTGCAATACCTATAATGCACTGCAGAATATTTCATTAGAGAATGCGATTGGACATTTATTTAGAGGACCCAGATCTGCACAAATCTTGTCCTTGTCATTCTGTCTGTAGTGAGGGAAGTGACTCAGATAAATAAAATAATTACAGAATGTCAGTGGCAGAGGAAAACACAATGTCAGTGGCATAGGAGAAACTTCAGAAAACACCCAGGAAGGTCCTATCATTTTCGCGATGAAGAAACCAAAGTCCATGCAGGGAAAGCAACTTGGCAAGGCCCACCCATCGTCATCGCCGGCTGTCAGTCACTGGTTTGGAGTGGAGTGCGCACCGCACGGAATTACAGGTGCACCTTCTGGGAACTCAAATTACTCTTTCCTGATCCGGTGACTTCTGCTTCTCAGCAAAAGCAATGAAGTCAGAAGAAATGCCGATTAGCCATTTCTGTCTCCAGCCCGGAGCCAAATGGCAGGGGCGGGGACAGTCTATAGGGATCCGCCTCAAGGTCTAGGCTTCCGTCTCTCAGCAGCCAGGTCAGTTCACGGGACCCCGCATCCTTGTCCCCGCACCCCATGCCAATTGTGCTTCCTGTGGCTTTGGCTTCGCTCTCGTTGATTTCAGGCAACTCCAAGGGGCCAGTTTCTCCTGGAGAGAAGCAGTTTTACAGGCCTTTGGGGACCTGTAAGAGGCTTCTTCTTTTTTTCTTTTTGTAAAATATATTTTATTAATTTTTTACAGAGGAAGGGAGAGAGATAGAGAGTTAGAAACATAGATGAGAAAGAAACATCAATCAGCCGCCTCCTGCACACCCCCTACTGGGGATGTGCCCGCAACCAATGTACATGCCCTTGACCGGAATCAAACCTGGGACCCTTCAGTCTGCAGGCCGACGCTCTATCCACTGAGCCAAACTGGTCTCGGCTGTAAAAGACTTCTTGATAAAGGCTGCAATTAATTAAAAGAGAATGTCACCGGGGGTTAACCACCTAGTGCTCTGAAAGGACAGTATGGCATCAAAGGAGTAACTGATATTGATTAAACCTTTCGATTGCCCATCTGGACAGTCAGTCGTTACTAACGAGCCGGATTCTTCAACATATTCAGTAAAATGAAGACAAGGATTTTTAGCCTGGAGCCTGAATCCCTAATATTTGGGTAAAAGTTGAAGGAAGTCTCTTTGCATCCAGGTAAACTGCAGGGAGAGTGAGTGGAAGTGGAGTGATGGATGATGGAGCCGCTTGAAAAACAATAGAGGTGGCCTGTGGCTCATGTAACACACTCTGGAAACACGTGTCCTGGGGCCTGTGGGGTGAGCAGATCTTAGGTAATGGCTGTTTTTCCTGTGTCAGAATGGAAGGGATGTTTTTCTTTCATTTAAGGACAGAAAAGCAGCTGCTTGTTGAAGAATCTATTCCAAACGGTAAGGAAGGTAATGACAATGTATGGTTCTCCTTTTATAATTGAAAATAGCCAAACGGTTCTAAAAAAACAGTACTTCTGGCGCCTAAATGGCAGCCCTCTAACAGAGCTTGCAAATATGTGACCCCGTTTTTAAATAAATACCGTCTAGCTCTGGAAATGTATATATATAAAAAATAAATAAAACAAATGATGAAGACAACACCTAAGTTTTCTGCATAAGATGTGAAGGTTGACAATGACTCTGCCTCAAACAAACGGGCAGAGACAAGCAAATCTTTTGAGATCCACCTCCTTCCTTCTTGCTAAGGTCTCACTATTGCCTTAGAGTTTATAGAATTCAGGGTACAAAGCAGAAAGCATCTAGCCACCCCATGTTCTCTGGATGGAAGCCAGGCTTTCTGGTGTTCTGCACATTCCAGTCATTAAGAAATTATGAATAGCTGAGACCGGTTTGGCTCAGTGGATAGAGCGTCGGCTTGCGGACCAAAGGGTCCCAGGTTCAATTCCCGTCAAGGGCCTGTATCCTGGTTGTGGACACATCCCCAGTTAGGGGGCGTGCAGGAGGCAGCTGGTCGATGTCTCTCTCATCGATGCTTCTGACTTTCTATCTCTTTCCCTTCCTCTCTGTAAAAAATCAACAAAATATATTTTAAAAAAGAAAAGAAAAGAAAGTATGAATAGCTGAAGCCGGTTGGCTCAGTGGATAGAGCGTTGGCCTTCGGACCGAAGGGTGTCGGGTTCGATTCTGGTAAAGGGCATGTATCCTGCTTGCGGGCACATCTCCAGTAGGGGGCGTGCAGGAGGCAGCTGGTCGATGTCTCTCTCATCGATGCTTCTAAGTCTCTATCCCTCTCCCTTCCTCTCTGTGAAAAATCAATAAAAATATTTAAAAGAAAAGAAATTATGAATAGACTCTCCTGGAATCCAGAGGCAGGGGGCTCCCTAGGAGGTCCAGTTTCCAGATAAGAACGCCTGAACCTGCAAGTGGTTAAGAAAGCAAAGTGGCAGACCCAGGATTCCCAGTTCTGCAGTTCAGATTCCGGTCCCAGGGCACGCGGCCTGCATTTGGAGACAGAACAAAGGAAAGAAAACCACGCAGCTCTGACCTGAAGCACTGGTGTCGCCTCAGAGCATCACATATCCTCCCAGAGATGAGCCTTCACCTTGGGTGATTCGGTGGAAGAAATGACACACTCTCCAGGGACTTCTCTCCCCAATCCTGGCTAAGGCATTTAAAGAATGCTCCCTCTCTGCAGTCCTCTTTCACTGGACATTCATTGTGTGACTCCGGTGTGTCCTGCATGGTGGCACGTTCAGAAAGAGCTGTGTCGTTGTGAACACGATAGGGGCTCTGGAGCCAGGCAGCACTGTGTTCCAGTCCTCCACCTGCCCCTTTGGGTAGCCTTGTGCAAATTAGTTTCTCTCTCAGAGCGTGAGTTACCCCACTGAGGCTGTGAGGTTGAAAACAGCGCGTGAAAGTATTCCATAAATTCTAAAAACAAAATAAAAAAAACAGGTTTGGCTCAGTGGGTAGAGCGTTGGTCTGCGGACTGAAAGGTCCCAGGTTTGATTTCGGTTAAGGAAATGTATCCTGGTTGCGGGCACATCCCCAGTAAGGGGTGTGCAGAAGGCAGCTGATCAATGTCTCTCTCTCATTGATGTTTCTAACTCTCTATTCCTCTCCCTTCCTTTCTGTAAAAAAATCAATAAAATATATTTTAAAAATACAATCCAGGATTCTGCTTTATAGAGGCATCTGCTATCACTGTTCTTAGTAGAAAGAGAGAAACCTCTTGCACGGTAGACATTTTGTTGGAGGATGTGAATAGAGAAGTGATAGAGGAGGAAATGAGCATCTTCTGGAGGCCAGCTCCTTGGGAAGCTGTTACCAACAATGAAGCAGGGGTGTCACCCCAAAGGCCAGAAGGTTCTGAGTCTCAGTTCCTCACCCCAAGGAGGAGTCCTCTGCCAGCCTTTGGGGAGAGCAGCATCACCTGGCAGTCTCCACCAGGGACCATGATGACAAAGGTGCAGCTCTGGCGACAGTGCTGTTAACACCTTGAGCCACATTTTTGAAAATATATTTTTTATTTATTTGTTTAGAGAGGAAGGGAGAGGGATAGAGAGTTAGAAATGTCGATGAGACAGAGACATTGATCAGCTGACTCTTGCATGCCCCCTACTGGGTACATGCCCTTGCCCGGAATCGAACCTGGGACCCCTCAGTCTGCAGACCCACACTCTATCCACTGAGCCAATCCAGTTCAAAGGACTTGTATGCATGCATATAAGCATAATCAATGAACACAAGACACTGGGGGGTTAGGGTATGGCTGGGAGTCGGGGGCGGGCAATGGGAAGATATGTATATATGTAATACATTAATAAAAAAAATTTCAAAAAAGAAAAAGGTGAAAGAATTGAGAAATACAGATCTGTAGTTACAAAATAGTCCAGGGATATAAAGTACAACTTAGGAAATACAGTCAATAATATAATTATGTATAGTACAGATGGGTACTTGAAATACCAAAGATTCACTTTGTAAATTATATAAGTGTCTAACCGCTGTACACCTGAAACTGATCAAAATGATATTAAATGTGAACTTTAATTTATAAATAAAATTTAAAATAATTTTTTATAAAAAAAAACAAACACAAAAATCCTTGAGCCCCAACTCTCCCCAGCCCTTGCTGAGCTCAGGCAGTTGGCTCTGTTTGCATCTCATGAACCATGAGATTCTGCCTGTCTTGCATCTCATTAGCATCCTTAATGAACTTGGCCATTTGAACACCCAGTCAGGGGTCCACAGCTAGGGGAGCCCAGTTCCTAAATACAGTTCCCAGGAACTGAGGATCTGCTAGGACGTATCTTACTTAACTTCTGGAATTTTCTATCCTCTTCAGATTACAGTGCAAAGGTAAATTATTGTTGGTGGCTCCCCAGTGAGAGAAACCTGGTGAAAACATAACCCATCACTAAAGAAATAATGAGGTTTAGATACTCCGTATCCCCTTCCCTGTGGGGACAGTGCAGGGACATGATACAGGGTTGGCCAATTGCATATTTCTTCCTGCCACTTTGAAGTGGATCCAGTAATACAACAAGGCCTGTTCAGTACCAGCAGCAGAGATGCATACGACGTCCATGGTGCCTGTGGCATCTGTACCGGTGGTGGTGGTGGCTCCTAGGATTAGCCATGCTGTTCCTATGCTGGGGTGGCTGTAACCATAGCGCTAATCCCTTTAGCTTCCTTGACATTCTGCCTATTCTTGACCTTGGACAGCTGAGGATCTTCTATTCCTGACCATTTCTTCATTGTATGAACGGCCCATTATACTTCCAATAGATGGCTCTTCTGCTTACATTAAACAAATGTTTCCCCTGAATTTGCAATCAGTACCGATACAAATATAGTAAATTGAGATTAATAATTCCAACTTAGAAGCAAAAAAAAATAAAGATGTGAAGAGAAATTAAGAAGTGTCCCTTAATGGATATGGATATGGATATAAAGGTAACAAAGAAAAATATAGAAGCTTCCTCTTCTTTTTTCTAATTAGAGTTTATATTTCAATAAAAAATTTCTCCCTGGTTGGTAGAGTTTATTAAGTAGAAGGGACCATAAGGGTCATCTTGCCTAAAGAGCCTATTTTAAGAAAAGAATGTCCTTCCCTAGAAAGGGTGACTAGTAAATCTTCAGCAAATCCAATTCTAGGAAATTCCAATCTCCTTTTCCTTAACTGTGTGCTTATACCAGTGCAGGACAGGTTTTCTGAAACTGTAAGTGAGGAAACAACTCTTAATAAAATAAAAAGTTGATACGAAATAATGCATTTTTACTGACTGTACCTAACTCAGTGCTGCTGCAAGAGAAATGGGATGAACGCTGAGATTATAAATAGAGATAATTGGGAAAGATTGAACTTTGATATGTAGATTGTGGTTATTCATACAGGAGTGGAAGAATGATCACTCAATAATGTTATTCCACTTTATATTTATGTGATACCTCACAGCTTATTAAAGTAGCACTGAGAGGCTCAAACAATCTGCTTATAACTGCTCAGTTTCCTTCCTCTTGAGCTTCTGTCCCTGTGTCACCACCATGCTCTGCGCCCAAGAGAAACTATTACAATGTGTTGTTCTCTTCCCATCACTGCAGTGGTTCTCAACCTTCCTAAGGCCGCAACCCTTGCATACATTTCCTCATGTGGTGGTGACCCCCAACCATGACATTTTGCTACTGTGATGCATCGTGATGTAAATATCTGCATTTTCCCATGGTCTTAGGCGACCCCTGTGAAAGGGTTGTTTGACTCCCAAGGGGGTCACGACCCACAGGTTGAGAACCGCTGAATCACTGCGAGAACAGCTGATCTTCTGGAGGGTGTCCCTGGCTCTGCTGCCTTCATCGTAGACCTCACTGATGATCTCCAAACTCGTATTTTTTTTTAAATATTTTATTGATTTTTTACAGAGAGGAAGGGAGAGAGATAGAAAGTCAGAAACATCGACTAGAGAGAGACATAGATCAGCCGCCTCCTGCATGCCCCACAGTGGAGATGTGCCTGCAACCAAGGTACATGCCCCCGACTGGAATCAAACCTGGGACCTTTCAGTCTGCAAGCCAATGCTCTATCCACTGAGCCAAACCGGTCTCGGCTCCAAACTAGTATTTTACAGCTACATGGTAGACATGTTAAATGAATGCCTAAGAGGGTGAGTGGAAATTAAGGGACACATGAAATTGAAGAAACACATGAAGAAAGGACATTTTCACTCAGCATAAATTAGATGTGCGATGAAAGCAAAACTCCCGTTCTCTTGATGTCTTATTCTATCTCCTCCAGAATTTGCAATTTAAAGATACTAGTAATTCCATTGCTTCTGGTTTTCAGTGGAGACAATGCATTGTCCATATGCTCAGTTTTTTAGGTTTTCTTTTCTCTGAGTGACAAATCCATCCAAGCAGAAATCTCAGTGACTTTCAAGTGGCCATCTGGTCTCCCCGTGCATCTTGGGCTTCTCCCTAAGAGCCGGAGGGTTCTGAGAAAGGGGTGGTCCAGAGAAGATGCATTCCAACAAACTACCAGTATCTTCTGACCTACCCTCTTAGAAGTCATGTGCTATTTTATTTCATCACATGCTTTTGGTTGCAAGAAGAGGGAATTAGATACCACCTCTTTATGGAGGCATGTGTGGTAAAAGGCTTAAAACTGAGGACCAATATTATGTGCTGTCTTGACAACTAATAAGACCTTGAATGGCTTAATTGCAAGTTTCTCACCTACTCAGCGTTTTCAGATGAGGTCCCCTATCCAAACAACCTCCTTATCAAAGGGACCAGGCCCAGTTTGTACTTAGTTCTGAGTAGCATGCCTCCGTTTCCTGATGGCTTGCAGAGTTGTTCAAATGCGTTCCTGCAAGGACCACAGGTTCCATCACCCTCTCATCTCAGTACTGAGATGAAAATGATAGTACATGACTTCTAAGAGGGTAGGTCATGTGATGAAAGTGATAGTAGTTTGTTAGAACGCATCTACCCTGAATTTCATAGCCTCTGGTTTTCCACTCTCTTCTCACATGTGATTCCCTATATGGCAGTGCATGGCATGTAGTATTCTCCTATCCCAGGTTGTGAGTCTACATGACTGATAAATGGCTACTGATCTCATCTATTGAGTGCCGGGTATTGTGTATTCAGGCAGCTCCGTTACTCTAGAGTAGGGGATCCTCCCTAACTAATGTGGTGAATAAAGACAATTAAAACAGCAAGGCAAAGTCACAAGGATGAGGTCAACTTTGGAAACTAGAATCTCCACTGGCATCTTGTCTTTTCCCCCTTCCACTGTGAAATAGAAGCATTTTTAAACATGTCTCAGTGAAGTCAGAGACCACTGAGGAAATTGAGGATCAATACCTATCACTGAACTGCTTCAACTTCTATTCCACCGCACCGTTCTGGCTCCAGAGAAACCATCTGGTAAGATGTGGAGGTGTGTGGGAGATTTATCTATTTTTAGAATAGTGTGCCACTCTTCCCGTGAGGCATTCCGTAGATTCAGATGAAACCGCGCCTAGATAATTTAGAAGTTAATACAGCCCAGATGCTGTCCCTCCATAAACCAAAGGATGGCTTTTCATGGTGCATTTTCACTTAGGCTCTGTTTTAATTATAGGTTTGGAGCCTTATCTTCCGAAGCATCTTAACTGTTTCAAACGTGTTTTATGATGTTAATAAGTATCCGGTGCTATTACAACAGGGAGATGTCCTGGGGGACGGATCTAAGACTTAGGGCACACACGGGTGTCACTTCTGCTGAAAAAGCCATGGTGTTTTACAGGAGACCTTATTGTAAAGACAGAAACATGCTAGAGCCCTGACATGACAACATGTGTTCAAGTTATTTATAGCCATTTTCTTTAAGTCAAACAGAATAGGAGATTATATATATATATATATATATATATATATATATATATATATATATATATATATATACACACACACACACACACACACCCCACACACACAGCGGGTACCTTGAGATACGAGTTTAATTTGTTCCGGTACCTCAAGATACGAGTGCCCTAACATACGAGATTTTTGAGATACGAGCCGTTGAGCGAGCAATTTTTGCTTTGAAATACGAGCAACAATTGATATACAAGTAATTGTGAGGATCAGCCTGCTGCACACAACCCACTAGTTTACTGAGACTTGAGCATCTCATAGTTTCCCATGCCTCAAGGTTATGGAATGAATTAAACTCGTATCTCGAGGTACCACTCTGTGTGTGTGTGTGTGTGTGTGTGTGTGTGTGTGTGTGTGTATTTATATATATATATAAAGGAACTGGTTCACAGAGTTTGAAGACCGCGAAGTCTCACTATCTACTAACTATCTACTAACCGCAAGCTGGAGACTCAGGACAACTAGTGCTGAAATTCTGTCTGAGTCCAAAGATGTAAGAACTGGGGGAACTAATGATGTAGGTTCCAGTTCGGGTCTAAAGGCCTGCGATCCAGGAGTGCCAAGGACAGAAGAGGGATGTCCCAGTTCAAGGCCATCAGGCAGGAAGGAACAAATGCCTCATTCCTCTGCCTCTGATCTCTTTGGGCCCCAGGTGGGTGGGATGATGCCCACCCACACTGAAGAAGGGAATGGACCGAGTCCACCAGTTCAGTCTCATCCAGAAACATCCTCACAGACACACAAAGAATGTTTCATCTGAGTAGCCCGCGGTCTGTCAAAGAGGCACCTAAAAAGCCTATTATAGCCGCCTTCTGATCACAGTGATGGCGATACCATCTCTCTGTCTCTCGTTCCTTTCATGTGGTCCCCTCCCACCTGCAGGTCCGTTATCATTATCTCACCCATCCAACATCAGGCCTCTTCAGGTCTCAGCATCCTGCTTTTTTCCTAGCCTGGTTGATCCTCCTTTAGTTTCCTTTGGACATGATTCATTCTTTATCTTCCTTTCAATCTATGGTGAAGGTACCTATGCTCTCTCTATCTCATTATCTGTATCTTGCTTCCTGTAAGGGTTTCCTTTTTGTTTTCTCCTTTTCTCAGAAACTCCTGTCTCATGTAAATTAAATAATTTGATTTAAAAGTATCATTTCTGATAGGCCTTTGAGAGCCTAGATTAGAAATGAAAAACGAAATGTATTTTCCTTTGCATTATGGACATAGTAATCTAATTCTTTTTTTTTTTTTTTGAGTTTTGTCACAGGGTATAGGAGGACATAAGTAAATACTCAATAAGTGTTTGCTATTATAAACTATCATTATTACAATTATTACTGATGAAAGATCTGACAAGTATTGTAAAGGAGAGGGAAGGCATAAACTCAGATTTATTGGTTCCAAGTCTAGCAACCGTTTACACAGAAAAATCTCCTTTTAAAAGGATTACTTTGTGAGAGATATGCTTCAGGAAATAGAGAATGGGAGGAGCACTTCCATATGGTGCCTGGCACGGAAGAGTGTCAAGTAAGAAATGTTCAGTAAATGTGGGATACATAAGTGTATTTGTGCTAATGGAATAGAAATATTAAAACTAATATTTGATGAGTAAATGTAGACATGAGAATAGCATAACTATTGTAGACTAGAATAAGAAAAAAAGCAAATTTCAGTTTTAGATGGTCAGACATACAGACTGACAAACACAAGAAAAATTGCTTTCTTATCAGTTCGCACTGTCATCAACATGTACATCAGAAAGAAAAGAGGGATAAAAGTGAAAAAAATGAGAAAGAGAAAAAGAAGTCAGAACAGAAAAGAAAAAAGGAGAAAAATAAATGAAAATATGATGAAACTGAGTGATGGCTTAGGAAAGTCTCACAAACACAAAATATCAGCACTTTTTTTAGTTGTATTGGTTATGTAGGTATCTGAGTGTCTTCTCTTTCAGACTACAAACTCCTTAAGAGGAGATGGTAGCTTTGCTAGATTGATCTTTGTAATTTCCTTCATGGGTTCTATAGACTATGTACTTAAATTGAAAGGTAGAATGAATAAAGAAATATGGGAATTATTGATTAATAAATGAAGGAAAGTGACAGATTAAAAAATTTCTAAATATAAAAAATTCTATTACAAAGCTGGGATGGACACATGAAGAAGGCCGGGGGACTTTCGGGCAGGATCCAAACACCTTCTGCAAAGTTGTCCAGCTCCAAAAATTACCTGCTTCCCTGACCATCAGAAAACCATAAGTTTCCCATTAGATTTTATTACTTCGGCCTCCAGGCCTCTCCTGCCTTTAAGGGTTGTCTGTAAAATTACAGGTATCGGAGGGATAAAATGTGAGGCTACTAATAGCTGCGGACTCGAGGGGGATGAGTTGATGACCAGTTATTAGGAAGGTGTGGGCTTCGAAAGAAAAGAAAAGGCGCTAGATTAGCTGTAAGTTTAATATGTCAAAGTTTTATACTGTCTCCATCGATCCTACAAACAAAACCAAAGCAGTGCATCGTGGCTATCACATCCATTTTTCCAGGGAGGAATCACGTGTGCAGAGGTTAAACAGCCTGGAGTGACTGACAGGAGGAAGCAGAGCTAGACTTGGAGTGGAAATGGGTCTGGCTCCTTTCATTCACTAAGCAGAGGCCACTGCCAAAGGCAGGAGGATGTTTTAGGGCCAAAAAAACAGTAATTTTATTTAGTCCTGAACACGTTGTGACATTCCCAGCCAGCTTCCTTTGCTGAAAAGCAACTAGCCGTTTGTGTTACTTTTCTGGGTGACAAAGTCCCACAAACTGGGCGGATTAAAACAACATAAATATATTGGTTCACAGCTCTGGTAGAAGGACAGAACCAAGCAAGGTGTTGGCGCATGTTCCCTCTGCACCTTCTAGGAAAAGGATTTGTTTTTTGCATCTTCTAGCTTCTAAGAGCTAGAAGATTTCTTGATTTTTTATTTGTGGCAGCATAACTCCGATCTCCTCCTTCATCTTCACATGCCCACCACCTCTCTTTGTCTCTCTTCGTCTTTACAAGATGTTCGTCCTGAAAGAAGAAAATAAAATTTCATGTAAATATTACCCTTCCTAGACCTAGAAAGAGGTAAGAAGATATCTTATCACCAGAGATGGGGAAATCAAAACCTAGAAGTTTCAATGAGCAAACCTTAAACTTCTTTACTCATTTACTACGCTAAATCCAAGCTTCTCTGTCTTCTGAATGCTTCACAGATTTATTGTCTTTTCGTCTAAAAGATATAAAAGCCATGCCAAGACCGGTTTGGCTCAGTGGATAGAGTGTTGGCTTGTGGACTGAAAGGTCCAAGGTTCGATTCCGGTCGGGGGCATGTACCTTACTTGTGGGCACATCTCCACTGTGGGGCATGCAAGAGGCGGCTGATCGATGTCTCTCTCTCATCGATGTTTCTGACTTTCTATCTCTCTCCCTTCCTCTCTGTAAAAAAATCAATAAAATATATTAAAAAAAAATAAAAGATATAAAAGCCTCCTGCTTTGATCACTTCTTTGGGTTTCAAAATTCTATGAGCTCCTGTATGTATTTCTCCTGTTAATCTGTATTGTCTCAAATTAATTATTAGGCCAGCCAAATAATCTAGAATCAAAAAAAAAAGGAAAAAAATTATCTCCTCTGCAGGTGCAGAAATCAACCCACGATAGCATTTATTTCGCTTGATTTATGCTGTGATTTAAAATTACATATACATCTCCTTTCAGCAAGTGAATATGTGCCAGTGGAAGGCAGAGCAAGGAAGAAGCAAAGTAGAAAAAAATGTTAGAATTTGTTTCTTAAAGAAGCTGATTTTATGTCTTGCTGGAGACCAGGGTCACATGCATTTGCATTCACTCTAGGCAAAGAGATCCGGAGGGATTAGTGCCTCTGAAAAGCGTGGCTGTCTTTACTGTATAAATAAAATGTTGAGCAAAGCCTTCCCAGGGATATTTCTAAGCAAAGCAGCTCAATATATTGCCATTTTGGAGATGAGAATGCTTCAAATAAGATTACCTCTGCATTGAATTTGGGTTGCAAATGGAGTTGATTTTCCTTTCAACGGCCAATGTATTTTCAAGACCTTCTAGAACAGTGGTTCTCAACCTTTCTAATGCCATGACCCTTTAATACAGTTCCTCATGTTGTGGTGATCCCCAACCATAAAATTATTTTCGTTGCTATTTCATAACTGTCATTTTGCTACTGTTAATGCATCATAATGGAAATATCTGTGTTTTCCGATGGTCTTGGGCTCTACAGCAATGGTTCTCAACCTGTGGGTTGCGAATAACTGAGTCTACAATAACTGACTTTCTATTGCTCATTTGCTGGTGTATGTGTATTGTGTGTGTGTATGTGTGTGTGTCTGTTTTATGGTAAGCAAAGACTTTAATGATCAGGGCTGGAGCAAAAGATACTTTTAACTTTTTATTCAAAAGATAGTCTTAAGGAGCCGTGGGCCTCATTTTTTAAAAAGTTTGTTTAGATTCATTTTTGTTTTTGTGTTTGTAACACATAGATTGTAGATGCTTTGACTGTGAATCCTGGGCTTTTTATTTCAGGGGGAAATCATTTACCCCAAGTATCTTCGGGGTGTAAATGTGAGAGGATAAGCAATTGTAGCCATTACTTGCTAGGGGGTCTTTTGGATGCATTATTAGTCACAAGACACAGTGGAGTGGATTCTGAGGGACCCTTCTGCAGGAGAGTATGGCTTGTCTTCTCCAGTGCTAATGGGAGTGAGGTCTTTGCAATGTTTGGAGAAAAGGAATTTTCTAAGAATCTCACAGTAGGATGTGACACAGTAGAAAGTTTTATTTCTGTGGAATTACATCCTTGAGTTTATAAAGTCCTACTTCCCTTAGTCCAGTCATTGAGAAAGTATACAGTGGTACCTCGAGATACGAGTTTAATTTGTTCTGTAACCTTGAGGCGTGGGAAACTATGAGACACTCGAGTCGCGGTAAACTGGTGGGTCGTGTGCAGCCAACTGATCTGCGTGATTACTCCTATCTCAACTGTTGCTCGTATTTCAAAGCAAAAATCTCTCGCTCGACGGCTCATATCTCAAAAATCTCGTATGCCAGGGCGCTCGTATCTCGAGGTACCACTGTGATTGGAGTTTCAGTAGGGCTAAAATCAGAGCCAGAGTCCAGAGTTTCCATTCCCTGTGGCACCCAGGTGCAGTAGAGTATGACGCTGGTAGCAGTCCATCAGTCCTTGTGTGGGGGAAGGGGGTCTACATGGCTGTGGGAGAAATGGGAGAAGGCCAGGAAACCAAGCATGAGCCAAGCATGCCAGGAGGAACCAAGAGAAACCAAGAGAATGAGCTTCTTTGTTTAGGGGATTATATCTCCCAAATTTCTGTCTGCTTGCAGGGCGCATGCCCATTCTGGCCAACCATCTCTGTCCCCAGGTGTGAGTGACAGACAAGTACGTTTCCTACGTCATCCCAACTTTACTCGGCGTGCATCTGTCTTCCCTTTGTTGGATCCCTGTCCTAGTATTTGGCAGAGAACATACCTCTAATGCCTGGCCTTCCTTTTGCTCCTTTCCTATTATTATTATCATTTTAAATCAATTTTTTAAAAAAATATATTTTATTGATTTTTTACAGAGAGGAAGGGAGAGAGATAGAAAGTCAGAAACATGGATGAGAGAGAGACATCGATCAACTGCCTCCTGCACGCCCCACAGTGGAGATGTGCCCACAAGCAAAGTACATGCCCCCAACCGGAATCGAACCTGGGACCTTTCAGTCCGCAGGCCGACACTCTATCCACTGAGCCAAACCAATCTCAGCCCTATTATTAATAACTAGTTAATCACAATCATCTCGACACTGCCACACTTTTTCCTCCGCTCGTCTGATTTCTGAGCTGACATTTATGAAAAAGGTGGAAGTTCTGTCTCCTGATTAGAATGCGCTCATGGTGTTTCATGCAGATTTCCCTGCTTTACCTTGTCTTTTGATAGAGCCTTTCTGTGAGAAAATGATATCTACTTCCAGAGAAATGTCAAAAAAATAGGCAATTAATATGAGTTGACAGCGCTTCTCAGGGTCAGAATATTAGAGTGGTTTCTTCAAGCACTATTAGAATTCCATCTCTAACGCTCTGTACAACAGAGGGCAAATGAGCTTTTCATAAGGAACGGTGATAGGATGAATTTAGAAATAACCCCTGCACCAATATACATATACACACAATTATCATTGTCTAGTACTTACTTTTACTTAATCTATACTGTTTTTTGAACTTTTAATTACAATTCCCCATGCAAGAGGAATGAATGGCAACAAGGCGATTGCAGGCCCTTATAATGCTCACAATCCAATACATAGACTCTGACAGCACATAATGACTCCAAAGAAGAGAGAGCACTAACTGTGATGACCTCAGTGTTTCCTCAGCTAGACTAAACTTCAGATAGGTTTCTTTGCCCCTGACCTACCTTTCACCCTGTCCCTTACAGAATCCAGATGGCTTAAACAGAGTGGTCTTCTCCTCTCTTTTCTTAGAGGATTTAGTTTAGAAAATTTGTAATGAATAATTCTTTTTTTTTCTTTTTGCCCTTTTGAGATATAACTCTAAAGTGGTATAACTTTTAAATATATCTTACCAGATTTATAAATTACTAGTGGCCCGGTGCATGAAATTTGTGCATGGAGGCGGGGGGTGTCCCTCAGCCTGGCCTACACCCTCTCCAATCTGGGACCTCTTGGGGGATGTCTGACTGTGGGACCAAGCCTAAACCAGCAGTGGGACATCCCTCTCTCAATCTGGGACTGCTGGATCCTAATGGCTCACCTGCCTGCCTGTCTGCCTGATTGCCTATAACCATTCTGCCTGATGGCCTGCTTGCCCCCAACTTCCTCTCCCTACTGGCCTTCTAGCCCCCAAATACCTCCCCACTGGCCTTATTACTCCCAAATGCCCTCCCCTCCTGACCTGCGCACCCCTAACTGCCTCTGCCTCAGCCCCACCACCATGGTTTTGTCTGGAAGGTCTCCTGCTCTAATTAGCATATTATTCTTTTATTAGTGTAGATGAATATCTCAAAGACTTGGGAGCCATATCTTTGAAATATAATTATCAAAAGATGATCATGTCCCTATTTTTCAATTTCTGTGGGAGAATAGGAACCTAGCTTTCCTGCTTCAGGTTGCCAAATCCTTCCTGTCTTGAAGATAAAAAGTTTACTTTTCCTTTAAGAAGTCCAATTGAAAAACATAGATACCTATGATCTGCCCTTTCACTTCAGTTCTTAAAAAGCATTTTCATCTTTTGTTTCAGTGGAGTTATGTTCATATTGTATTCTGGTTTCCTTTTCTTATTGCCATAGCCTTTAATTATGTTTTCCTCTCTGATTAATGTTGTCCACTGACATGTTTGCTTTGATAGCACTAAGGTACGTGCTCTGGAAAGTTCAATATTTGAAGAATGTACATTTTATTGTGGAAAATGTATTATAAAAAGTTTAAAAAAACTTGAAGGAACTCAAGCCAACTCTTTGCATTTTAATAAGTGGTGTCTTCAGAAGAAAAAGTAGGGGAAGAATAAGAAGAAGCAAAATGAGCACACATTAAACACAATCATTAGTTGGTCAAATATTAATTTAACACAAGATTTTTACCAAATTTAAAAAAAATGTTTGGAAGCTAAATTTTGAGTTTCTAGCCATTGAGAGTGGGCACATGCATGATGGCGGCCATGGTTACCAGAGCTAGAATCATATGATGGAGAACCTTTAATGTAATAACCTGTAATGAATATGAGTTGGGGGTTCCCAAGAGCATCTACACTTCTAACACCAATAGCTAGTTCAGGGCTCCCCAAGACAATACTCAGTTTTGATAATTTTTTATTGATTGTTTATTGGTACTTAGTCACATATACTTTGTTGGTTGTACATGTGGCTGACCATAGCATTTAACCCCTACCGATGTTCATACTCACCCACATCGCAAGCATAGACAGCTTGGTATAGCACAACGGCATAAGGCAGAGCACACCGAAGCTTTAGAGGTTATCTTTTAAGTTCCAAGACAAATGGCCAAAGGAGAGGTTAATCCTTTGCTGTATAAAGGACCTTAATTGCAATGACCTATGATAGAGAGCCTTGAGTTCAATGATATCTCTCTGCATTTACTGGGGAAAGTGGTGGAGAAGCTCTTGAGTAGACAGCTTTTTCCTCAGTAATCATACTGAGATGGGAGAATAAAGAACACATTTAACCACTTGTATTTTCTTTTATACATTTATCTTTCTTTTTATGTTATTCCTATTTTAATTGTCCCCTTCTTATCTCTATTTCCCTTTTGTCAATACTGCACCTCCTCAGTAACCTTGAACTCTTTGCGATAGCCCAGCAATTTATGCAAAACATGGACCAATCTTTGCCTTCCTTGCAGAATCTTAGAAAAATGCTTTTATCTTTTTATTTTTTTAAACCAATGTTGTAGAGAAAGAGAATGCAGCCTTTCAAATGCAGCTCAAAGACTACATTTTTTTTTCCCATTTATATTGGTCGATTCTTTTTGTAATAACAGATTTCTCTCCCCTAAAAATGCATGACATTTGAAGAGATAAAGACAACCTTCTCTCCATTTTAATAATATTTTATTAAGGGAGCTTTGATATAGAACATAAGATAATCTTTTAATCAGAATGCTATCAGACGAAAGGGGTCCATTTGCCTGCATATATCAAAGCCCAATCAAAGGTGAAAAGGAATTTGCTGCCAAGAAAGTAAGGACTTATTAATTGAGGAAACAGAGCCAAGCCCGGAGTGATAGGTAAAGTAGTGCTCGAAGGCCTGGCTTCCTGATGGCTTCCCGATGGCTTCCCGCGCATGATCACAGAGGAGTTGGGGTAGGTGGGCTGTGTTGATTGGTTAGAGGCAGGGTAGGAATTATTTAATCATTACATCTGTTCCTCATGTCAGCCATGGCGTCACTGGTTTCACAAGGGTCTCTTCAGTGGCTCTTCTGGGTCTGAAGCTGAAACACATCTGATGCCTTGATGTTATCTCCAGTTTGACTGAAACTTTGTCTCTGAGGTCAACAGACCTGAGGCTCTGTCTGTACGATTACCAGAACCTCCTTGTCTTGGGGCCTTTATGATTGAGGGAGTTGAGGTTCAATGGAGAGGGAGGGGGGTGAGTTATGGTGCTGGAGGCCAGTTGGAATAAAATAAGGAGAAAAGGTCATATTAAAAAAAGTGGAATTTCCACTTAATTACAAAAGTGTTTTTTTAATTTTACACCCCAGATATTTTGGTTGGAATCAAAATTATTCTCCCACCTTACATAGGAGAGGCAACAGAAAAGATGAGTACCAAAGCAGTTTTCTATGTCCTACATGGCAAATAAAAGAAAGAAAAAAACAAAACAATCAGCTATATACTACAACCCACAGAGCCTATAAAATATTCTAAGATAGTGGTCATGTAGAATAACACCAGGATCATTAAATAATGAAACAGAAAAGCAAGTAAAAACCAAGGGGTCTAGAATTATGCGAGCCCTACAATAGGGCAGACTGAAATAGACTCTTCACTGCCAAGCTTTATTCGATTGGAGGATCCCCTTTTAGAGGGCTTCTCACCACTTTATCCTTTTCTCATGCAAGGTAGTGGTTATTAATGCTGCTTATTAACCATTTTGCCCTTATCACTTTCCAGCCACTGGATCTAAATATATTTCTTGAACTCCTTTGTTTCATGGGGCAAGTGATAGTCCTGGCCAACGAGTAATGAGCAAAAGTGACATGTATCACTTCCAGTACGAGAATTTAATTGCTTGTGCAAAGATTCCCTAGAGCTTTCTTTCCTTCTTCTGACAACTTACGATTTCCACACAGTGATTCCTCCATCAGCATGAAATGCAATAATAATGAGCACAGTGAGTGCCCAGCCAACCAGAGAGATTGCAGGAAGTATAAGTGAAGTGTACATCATGGTTGTTTTAAGCCAATGATATTTGGTGTTTTTATAGCAACATTGACCTACTCTATCACTACAAAACAATATGAGAAGTGCTAAGTGAAACTAGCAATCCTTAGAAATAGAATTCACTCTTTTTCCTAAACTTTAGCCCCAAGAATAATAATATAGAGCTGAACCCTGTCTGCATTACAGATTGAGACCTCTGGAAATAGTTATTCAAATTGTGCTGAATATGCTATATATATACATATATATATATATATATATATATATATATATATATATATATATATATATAAATGAATCGCACCTCATTCAAGTAGGCCCAAAAAGTAACTATGGGTCTGAAAATTACATAATTCTGTACATGGCTCAAAACGATGGAAAGATGTAGAGACAGAATCACTGTATCCATCTGAAGTATTTGAAACATCCAGGAAAGAGGATTATTTAACACGAATAAAGGTATTATTGGGTGTTTATATTTATTGAAGAATAGTTGTGAATGGGTTCCTAGCATTGGTCATCTTCCATCAGCACTACTCCTGAATGCTGGCTTTGGACTTGACTTTTCTTTTCCACCAATTCCTTTGGAGCTTAATTTTTAAATATATTTTTAACTAATGTGGCCTTGGACCTATTTCTTTATACTTTTAATCTGTTACCAGTAAAGGGTTAAGGTGGCAGAAAACCCGCTTGGCAAGGTGCCATTCTTTTCATTGTTCAGACCTTGGTCTTTGATGGAAGATCCTTCCCTTGAGAGACAGCCCTGAAAACGGAGGTATAATCTGCTGTGAAAGGAACTAGGAGAAGATTGAGAACATGGCCAGTAAGGATATATATCTCTTAATTCCAGAAATATTTAGAGCGTTATCATAGCTTTGCACAGGGGGGAGTATGTGTGCACACAGTGAGATGCATGTGGTTTGATCCAAGGGCTTGAACAGGAATGGATCAAACTCCTATGCTGTTTGACCTCAGATAATGGGAGTTCCCCTTTAACCTCTGTAGTCATTTAACAAAATGTTTAAATAGCAACATGTATTTTTTGCTGTCAAATTTCACAGTCATCTGTTACAACAGTTGTTCTGTTTGGAGATGCCAAGGGGGAAATCTGCATATGCATTATTGCTGAAGCAGGTCTCTTTGAAGGCTCCTGGAGTTTCAAAATTCTGACCCAAATCAGGCACTTAATGAGTATTAATGGCAAATTGTAAATGTAGCAGGTGAGCTTTGCTTCATGATTAATGGCAGGATTCCTGGGATTGGTGGCAAATATCATCATTTAGTGACTGTCCAATGGCCTGGAGATTAGACCATGTGTTTATCATCACATCTATTTACAACACCACCTGATAACCCAACCTGTAGAATTGCAGTCATTGTTAGAAATAAATGAGCATAGAAACCACAGAATAATTATTATAGAGAGCTTTCCCATCAAAGTCAGAGGTCCTGATTTCAGGCATTTTCTCATACTAAGGCACAAAGTCAGTTCATTCACTTAACAAATATATATTAACCACTTATAATATATGATGTTGTTCTGGGTAGGCACTGGGAATACTTTGTGAAACTGAACATATAAATAAGCAAGAGGCATGGTTCCTGCTGTCACTGATATTAATAATGTGTGTGTGGGAGAAACATCCATCAAAGAATGTATAAAGAAATAATCACAACTGTGATGAAAATAACCCAGGATAGTGTATTTTGGGAGGAACTGACTTAGTTGGAGTCCTTTCTGTAAAATGGGGTGATACAGGATTACTGTAAGATCACAGGACACAGTATGTATGAAGAACTGATGTAAAATAGGGGCAATTTACATTTCCACTTCTTTCGGTTTTCTTTAATCTTCTGAATGCAATTAAATGCAGGGCATTAACTTCCAGATAATTTTTCCTATTTACTGTTGGATTCTGGAGTATTTTGGATGTTTTGGTATTAGAAATGTTGATGGTCAGATTTGATCTACATACTGCACTCTTTGCTGGTTATAATCCTGGTTGTTGCATCTTGCCTTCTTCCCCTTCTCCAAAGCTGTATTATTATTTTATTTCTAAAGAAGGCCACCATTGGAGAACGGATTTTCCCCTCCTCCTATGCCACAGCATTGAGATCTTAACCTGAAAACATATGTCCATCCAAAGGAAACTTTAATAAATACTGTCACAAATCCGCTTTACCAATATGGTGCCTAAAACAAGACAGAAACTTTATAATAAAGTTTAGAGAGAGGGGAATTACAACTCGGTGGAATATATAAGAAACAAAATTATGGAAGATGAATTGAAACTCAGTGGTAGAAACAGAATTCTCATTTATACCTTGTCTAGTTCTCTTTGAGGTGAATGAATTATGAAACACAAGCAAATAGAGAGCTTAATAACTCACTCTTTAAGAATTCATAGATGTTTCTTGGAAAGAGTACTAGCATAAAAAGAGTGCCTTTTATTTAAATTTTTACTATTTATTTCTTGACTGTTGACACTATTACAGATATTGCTCATTTGTCCCCCTCCCTACCTTTACCCAACCTCCATTTCTCCTTCTCCTGTCCTTCGCCACACCATTGTCTGTGGCATGGACTATGTATATATGGTATTTTTTAAATATATTTTATTGATTTTTCACAGAGAGGAAGGGAAAGGGATAGAAAGCCAGAAACATCTATGAGAGAGAGACATAGAGACATGATCAGCCGCATCCTGCACGCACCCTACTGGGGATGTGCCCGCAACCAATGTACATGTCCTTGACAGGATTCAAACCTGGGACCTTTCAGTCCCCAGGCCGACGCTCTACCCACTGAGCCAAACCGGTTTCAGCTTGGTGGAACTCTTTACTGTCTTTTATCCAGTCTCTTCACATCCTTGTGATCTCCTTTACACTTAATTTTGGAATACCATAGGGCACATATCATGTTGGTCTAACAGTCACAATAGGAAAGGCAGCTAAAATGCTGATGGGTAGAAACAGTGTTTGGGAAAGATAATGCCAGTGGGTGTTCTTTTTTCTTCAGGAACTAAGGTGTAACTCATGCATTTTGTTATTGACCCTTCATGTTTAGGGGCTATGGTATGTGTTATAACTTCTACTTCTTTTTTTTTAAATATATTTTATTGATTTTTTTACAGAGAGGAAAGGAGAGGGATAGAGAGCCAGAAACATCGATGAGAGAGAGACATCGATAAGCTGCTTCCTGCACGGCCCTACTGGGGATGTGCCCGCAGCCAAGATACATGCCCTTGACGGGAATCAAACCTGGGACCTTTCAGTCTCCAGGCTGACCTTCTATCCACTGAGCCAAACCGGTTTTGGCTAGTTTCTACTTTCAATGGAAGCACATCCTGTGAGGATGTATGCATTAAGAAAGCGAGTGAGGAAGAGGATACAGTGAGTTTCTATATCTATAGCCTCCTGATTAGCATGAATATATAAATTGAACTTGAAATCTAGATGCCGTCCACAGCCATCCCTTCCTCAGGCTCACTGAACTTGGCAGATGCTCCAGCTAGAGGCCTAACGAAAATACTTCTCAACTTCTGGTCAAGTGAGGCGTTTGGAAAATCAGTAAGCCTCAGGGAATGTCTGTGGGGAAACACAGTAAGTTACCCCAAAAGAGCAGTGTTCGCTTTCCAGAGCCGTGTTCTCAAACAGGGGCATGCCTTGGGGGAAAGCAGGAAAGACAGACTTTTTATGACCGCGTGGTTTCAAGTGCTGAGGCTCCTGAGGGAATCTCACCGTGGGCATCTGGAAAAAATCTGGGGAGAAAACAGGATGAGCCATTTAAGTGTTTTTTATTCCCATCTCCACGTTATTCTCTGTCCTCTGTCCTAAGGAGTCATTCTTTAGAATGAGATTCAGGAAAAATAGAAGACCGAATTGGTGGTAAATCCTACAGGAAGGGATGAGCCCTGTGCCCACCCAGGAGCTGGTGAGCCAACAGAAAGGTTTACAGGAATGAAAGTAGGAAGGCTGTGCGCTGCAGGGGAGGACTAAGGTGACTGGGGAGAATATTGGGGTGCGGGGGGCAGATTGACAAGGATTCAACAATAGATATAAAACTAATGAACAGTCTTCTTTTCATTATTACCATGTGCAGGTTATTCTAAACAGCGTCAGAAATCAAGTGCCTCTCCCAGATAGAAATATTTTCTTTTTTAAAAAATATATTTTATTGATTTTTCACGGAGAGGAAGGGGGAGGGGTAGAAAGTTAGAAACATGGATGAGAAAGAGACATCAATCAGCTGCCTTCAGCACACCCCCTATTGGGGATGTGCCCGCAACCAATGTACATGCCCTTGACTGGAATCAAACCTGGGACCCTTCAGTCTGTAGGCCAACGCTCTATTCACTGAGCCAAACCAGTTTCGGCTAGAAATATTTTCTTAGTCTAACTTCTGAGTAATTATTGCAGTCAATAACAACACGTGTTATGAACAAGTAAGCCTACAAATAGTTCACGTTGTTGTAAAACAGTGATCCTTTAATAAATATAGTACTCTCTATAGAAGTGACTCTGAAAAGGCCTCTTTATTGAATTAGCTTCTGTACTAAATCGATGGTGATTCCCCAAAAGATATGCCCATACTGTAATTCTCCGAAGCTGTGTGAAATTTGAAAAATGGTCTCTGAAGATATCATTAATTTTTTTAAGATGGAAGACAGGGGCAGAGCTTCCAGAGGGTCTGGGGGGGGAGGGGATGGGAGAGCGGGGGAAAGAGTGTGGCCCTACCCACAACTTGATTTGAGATTTTTCTACTGTTCTTGAACACCAGGGAATTTGATATAGCAACCCTAGGAAACTAATAGAGCCCAGAACCTTCTGCTCAACTATAAGCAAATCCACTACTAATGTGACTTTGTCATTCCAGCTCCTTTCTGCAACAGTCAGTGGCTCCATACACTGCACGTAAGCACAATATTGAAAATAAACAACCATAGCTCAATGATCATAAAACACGAGGACACACATTATTTCACCTCTGGCGCAATGCGTGACTAATGAAATTTTTATTTGTGCTTAAAATCTAAAAGTCGAAGCGTGAACTGTGAGATCTATTTTTGTTAGGTGAGTATATATTGTAGTTCATGCATAAAAATATTTTCTGGGGTTGAAATAATTCATTTAAGAAAACTTTTCAGTTTAATTGTGCTTATTATTAAATCATAATAATGCAAGAGAACACTATTTTAAACTTCCTTCCAAGAAATATTAGTGTAATTTAAAAGGACAAATTCATTGCTCTTATTTACTTTTTTTTGCCTTGTTATATTTATTAGTTATTTATTTTTTTGCTGGTATGACTATGCAAACAAAATTTAGTATGATGACACATTATCTGCATTTCTTTTCTGACCTGATCATCGTTATTCACATATAATTGAATATATTATCCATGGTGAATTCTGATAATAATGTTGACACATGAAGGGGGAGTTTATGCTAGATCTCTGGGCCACAGACATGCACTGTAGGTAGGCATGTCCACCGGTGGCCTGTTCTGTGGTTACAGCCCAGTGGTAGTAGGTCAAGAACCTGCAGTAGAAATGGCAGGTGCCCTCCTGGGCAGCTTAGGCTGTAGTGCAGTGGTTCTCATCCTTCCTAATGCCACGTCCCTTTAATGCAGTTCCTCATGTTGTGGTGACCCCCAACCATAAAATTATTTTTGTTGCTAGGAACTGCATTAAAGGGACGTGGCATTAGGAAGGTTGAGAACCACTACTATAGTGTGTCCTTGTAGTTCCTTGTCCCAGCATGCTTTGGAGTCAGGAGAAGGATTTCTGTATTCCCTATAATGGAAATAAGGTAGCTAAGAAAGTCCCAAGACCAATAATAGATGGCTTAATGATGACTTTCAGAAAACAGAGTCTAAAGACAACACAGGTCAATGCTGGCCTGAGTGGCTGCTGCCCAGACAGAGGCCTACAGTAACTCCTCTTTATTGTTCACCACTCACATGTGGGTAAGCCTTCTCACATTGCATGAGGGAGGGAGTAGAGTGAGGCATCCGGTTGACTAAGAACATTCCTATCCCCTTTGCAGAATGAAAGCTAAAAATACAAATTTAGCCCTAGCCAGTTTGGCTCAGTGGATAGAGCATCAGCCTGCAGACTGAAAGGTCCTGGGTTCGATTCCAGTCAAGGGCACATGCCTGGATTGTGAGCTGGATCCCCAAAAGGGGGCATGCAGGAGGCAGCCGATCCATGATTCTCTCTCATCATTGATGTTTCTATCTCCCTCTCCCTCTCCTTCCTCTCAGAAATCAATAAAAATATTTTTTAAAAATATACAAATTCAGTTAAATTAAAAACTAAAAATAAAGTTACTGATTTTGTTCACCTCTGCTGTGGACTAGATTTTATATATGTAATATGTGCTTTCTGCAAGAGTAAACTAAGTTGTTTTGTCTAAGATCTTGCAAGTAATAAAGGATAGAACTAAGATGGTTCATCCTAAGAGCTCACTCTCTCTACCAAGTTAGGCTATTGCTCCAGGAACCACTGAGTCTTCTGATCCACAGAGAAGAATAAGCTGGCACTATTTCAAAATGTTGGCCCCTACGTTTTAGAATAATTTCCTCCTAAATTTTTGGTTATGTTTCTCCTTGACTTGCTATGGAAGAGAAGGATGGACCAGTAGCAAGCTGGATTAAGACACAGGTGATTTGGAATCACAGCTCTTTACTCTTATCTCCATTTACCTTGGGGAACTTTCTCTACCTCTCATCTTTAAAAAAAAAATATATTTTTTTTATTGATTTTTTTACAGAGAGGAAGGGAGAGGGATAGAGAATTAGAAACATTGATGAGAAAAAAAAAATCAATCAGCTGCCTCCAGCATACCTCCTACAGGGGATGTGCCTGCAACGAAGGTACATGCACTTGACCGGAATCCAACCCGGGATTCTTCAGTCCGCAGGCCAATGCTCTATCCACTGAGCCAAAACCGGTTAGGGCTCTACCTCTCATCTTTTATTCTGATCTTTTACATGAGGAGAGAAGGAACTCAGAAATGCAGAGATTTAAAATTCTAAATATAAATAAAGCATTATAAACTGGAGCCATTTCACATGATCTTACAAAGATATAACTTTCCAAAATAGCTGTAAATGTCGCTATCATTCCTCATGCAGGCTCTCAGAACTTGAAACGGGGTCTGATAAATGAGGGCTACTACTTTAAAAACTTATCCATTGATTTTTTTTATTTATTTTTGCTGACAATGTTGAGTATACAGGCCTGTCTGCTGCATGCAGAAGAGGGTTTAAACAGTATAGAGTATTAATTCCAACATTCTCTTTCTGTTATAATTTGCTGATCCTCTCAGCATGAAATTGATTAAAAGATTCACATCACTTAATTCTTTTCATAATCACCTAGTGCAAAACTTGCAATAAAGAACTTTTTTTTTTTTTTAATGGGTGATGAACCAAGTGAGTCATGGGGGGTAGAGGGAGGATAGAGTTGGCTATTTAAACACAAGTTTTCCCCTTTTATATGAAATGCTCA